>VZRH01007024.1:0-261301 GCA_013397555.1 Urocynchramus pylzowi | reverse complement strand
TTTTCAGCTTTTTTTTTTTTTTTTTTCCTAGTGAACCTCTGCTTCTTCAAACTCAGACTTTATGTTTTCAGGTTGTCCTACTTGAAGAAATGATGTTCTGTTTATACAGCTGGTGTGCTGCTGGTGATTTGTAAGAGCAGAAAAAGTTGCTGAATTTCTCTCCCTAGCTCTTCTGAGCTCTTCAGTGCTTCAGAGCACACAGCCATAGCATGTCTGTGTGATAGCCACAGATACCACAAACAAGCGAGACAGGAGAACAAAAATGAACCACCTGTGGTCAGGCAGGCTGCAGCTTGTACCAACAGCAAATAGCAGTGCCCCCAATTTAGACAAAACTGCAGGATTTTAAGTTTTTAAATAGAATATATTTTGAGAGAACTCACATAAGGCAAGCATTAGAATGGAACAGAAAGCTACTAGAAAATGGGGATAGATTCACCCTTTGACAAAATCAGTCTATCAGAAAAGAAAAAAGGAATAAACCTATTTTTAAGCTGCTAAAGTACTGAATATATCACTCACATTCCTCTAAAGGATTCCAGAGATAACAGTCCAAGAACGAAGTTCAGTCCCATATAGAACACTCTACAGCCATATCTGGTTTTATGTCCATTTGAGTCCTTTTTTCTAGAATCATGTACAACTAAATCTCACTATTATTTTAATGTTCCACCTGTTTAGGCACACTCAGTAACTATTCTGCCTGATTATGCTGACACACAGATAGTGCAGCCAGCAAAATCTCGAGACTCATCATAAAACACTACTATGTTTCATGAATAAAATAGCAGCAAATTGAATGATGATGAACACAGGTCTGCTTTAGAGTGAAAAAGAATCCTGCACTGTGATGGAATCCAAGATATTTTGTCATTGTTTCCTGGTCAGATGTCTGTCTTTATACTACTGATTTCAATCCAAAATATATAAAACTTTATTCAAATTTCACCTCTAAAAAAAAAAAAAACCCTTTTCTTTAAAAGAAGCCTACTGGAAATCTCTCTTCCATTCCCAGCTTCATGCAAGGTACTCTGTTTTGAATGTACTTGTTACAATGCAAAATATTCTATTTTCAGCAAGACATCCTGCAAGTCCAACCTTGCACCTGCCTCTGGCTAGAAGAAAATTGGACTATCCACCATTATCCACTGTAAAGGGATGAGCTTCTGAGTGATTGTGAAATAGCACTCACAGACAATTGCATAAAAAACTTGTCAACAGAAAGCAATGAAAAACCTTTTAACCTTACTCAGCTGATAGCAGAGATTGTTTGCAGGATATTTTTGAACTTTTGGTTTTGTTAGTGAAAAGTAGCACAAAAATTAATCTGTATCTTCAGGAGGTAGATCTGCATAACATTGTGGGAGCAGAGCATGTACTCTAAAAAGATTGTCTTGTTTAGTAGCTGAAAATATTTTCCTATCTTAAATATTTTCAGTTTTCCAAATGAATACCATAACCTGTAAATTCTCTGCTAAATGTAATGCCTGGGCTTTTTTTTCCCCAAAAAATGTAATCAGTCCTTTACTTAGCTTATATGAAAAATATCCCCTGATTCAGCTGCCCAGTTTTGCATCACAGGTAAGGGATGGCTGAGGAAAATGAAAGCAGGTGTATTTTACACTCATGTTTGTCCAATTTGCCTCATGAATATATTTATAGAAACCAGGAGTTATATACTGAATATTCACAGATTAAGAAAATATTAGTAAAATATTCACTGTACAATGAATAATTTAAAGCAAGATTATTGTAGAGATTCTTTGCTATCCTCATTTCTGGGTCACAGATGCTCTTTCTTTATTAAGACCTTTGTCATTTGCTTCTCAAGAATATCCTGGAATTTTAAAATCACAAGGTCCTTATAGAATTTACAATACAGGAAAATCCAGTAAAAATCTTTCCATTACCATACCAGATCTACATAGAAACTATTCAAGAAATTAGCATTTTTCAACATTAGTTATTTATTACTATCTTCTAAGCAGAAAAAACCCCAAACCCCTAATTCCAACTCCTTTTCTGTTCCTAATCATTTGAAGAATATTTCTCTATCAGAGATTTAAGAACCAAACATAAGTACAGGACCTTCCTTCTTTCAGGATCTAATGCTCTGAAAGTTGCCTTTCTGAAATCCTGAAACATAAAACAAGGCCAAAAGAGCCCCAACAATATTAAACAGGTAAATTACAAACTTGGTTTTCAGATATTAAAAGCAAATATACCCTTCTCATTCTTTTCCTTGCAGTTAAACTGCCACTTTTCTCATCAATATATCCTTTTATTTATCTTGCTCTCTTCCTCAACTGAGGCATTCAGTTGAAATAATCTGTGGCACATCAACTGATTTCAACTTAGCCACAAAATGGGTGTACCTGTCAGGAGTATATTTACTTTGAATATTACACTATTTGAAACCATGAGAAAAATGAAATTTTAGCAATCTCTTTTTGGAATAGAATGACTGAACAAGTCTGAAGACAGATTAGAAAAGGAATGACATTAAATTGTTGCCTAAGATACAAGAATTGACAACTGAGCAACATGGGAATTTTGTTCCAGTTTTAAATTTTGAAGCCAACCAACTAAAATCCCTACCACCTGCTGGTTATCCAAAGCCCCCAAATCATAATTTTCCTTCTGTCTTGACTCCAAAAAGATTCTAGGCTCCAAAAATACTCTTTTTTTACTGCTTTATCCTGACAAAGAATCTCTCTCATCTTACTTTCATCACAATCTTCTATGCATCTGCTGTTCCTGTTCTATTTTTTACTGTAAGTTCAATTGTAAAGCATTCATTCTCTATTTAATCCTTTGCTTCTCCCATCCTAGTTCTCTTTCATTACTTTTTAGCCTTCAAATCAATTTTTCTCATTGCCCTCTTTCCTGGATCACATCTTTAGCAGGTTCCCAGTGTCAACAGACCCTCTAAAGTTTCCCTTCACACAGCTGCAGTGACCTTGATGTAAAGAAAATCTTTATGACTCCATGGTTTTTCTTTAAGAACTGCACTGAGAGTGCTTCAAAAATAACGACACTTTTGTGTTTTGCATTTCACATAAAATATTTCCCACCACAGCAAATGCTGTAGATCACAAATGCATTTCAACAACTGGCTCAGAAAACTAAAATGCAAGAAAAGAAAGTACTTTTTCTCCTTTCATATTTGTTAGGGTTTGCTTCTAATAAAAAAAAAGAACTTGTTCAAGCCACATCTACAAACAAAATATAAAAGCTGATTAGGTATAACCTCCCTAAGATTTGTGCTGTTAGAGATAAAAGTTTTCCAGATATAGTATTATCTCACATTTCCTGTATATATATCTATATATTTGTTTTCATAGCAAAAATACCCTCAATATGCTAAAAATACTTTTGAAGTTAATACTAATACTAATTTTGAAAAAAAACTAAAACACAAAGTAGCCAGTTCCCTTTGAAATACATCTTCCTCAGGCTACTGCAAGTACATCTTTAGAAATGACATTTACTGTTATCAAATTAGTATATTCAATTTCAAAGGTATGTTTATTTCCCTTCTGCTTTTTTCATTTCGATCTCATTGTACTCCAGCTTGATTCAGGGTCCATGGGTCACAAAGAAAACTTTTTTAAATCTACTCCTGCAAGGTATGAACAATCCCTGAGTTTTGGGCCTTGGAATCATAGTTCACCTTTTGAAGAAAATGAATTATTTAAAAGACCAAAAGATACAACCCCTAAGCTGAGCAGTAAAAGCAGCAACAGGAAGTTGATCTAATTAGCCACAAAAATCAGGCAGGTTGGGAAAGATAGGGTGAATCAGTGCTTGTATGCAAATTGATCTGTGACATGCTAATTTTAACATAAAGATGTGTTGGAAGACCTTTTTCTGGCAATGACCACAAAAAGTTCCATCTAAGCCTGCCCTGCAGATAAGAGAGATAAGGTATTATGGTCTGTGCAGCATTAAGGATTTTTCTTAGAGGAACAAGGATTTTCTGATTAAAAGGAGGATTTTTTTCTCATTACTTCAGTAATCCCTAGTGTTTTTTCTAATACTCATAGGTCTTGTTTTCCCTTGCAGAAGAGAAATGAATTTTTTTTGATGAACAAAAAATGAATTATCAATCTAATGGTTCTGATCATATTCTGGAGTCCTACATTTACATGTTTCCCCACACCCTGATGTTAAAGGCAGCAACTTTTTTTCAAAGACTTCATGACATTGCTGACACCCTTGCCCTTACTCCAGAAATACCACTAAGCACTTTTGTCTTTCAATTTTTATCAGTTGATTCCCCTCACTTACTTGTCTTTTCACCATTTAAAAGCATTAATCAGTGTAAGCTAGAGAAAAATGCATCTTTACCTTGATTTCTCTATTGTTTTCTTGCACCTCACTAAGTCACAGTGAAAAACACAATGGATACTGCAAGTACAAAAGAGATCTCTCCTTTCCTGTTTATTTAACATAAGTTAAACAAACAGTTCCTTGCCTAAATGACACCTAAATGGACCAACTTCCTTCAAAGGATCTTTCCCACCAGGCAGGAAGCCCCCAGGGCTGCTCAGTGCATGGCAGCAGCACCACCAGAGGGGTCAGTCAGAGAGAGCATCCCTCGCCTGCCAAAGCTGCCTTCCTGGGCTGAAGTTGATCTGGAATCTCTCTCATGGATTCATCCTTGGATTACAAACCAGCACCTCCCATTTGTGAAGCACAGCTCTGAAGTTCTGGCTGCTTTTCCTCATTCTAGCCTGGCCCAGAGCTTCCCAGGGTAGGGACTGCAACGTTTAATCAGCAGTCAAGCTTTGTCAGGAGGGAAGGCACAGCACTTTTAACTCTCTGCATCTTTGTTAAATCCAATTCAGCTTTTCAGCTGCTGCCTTCAAACTGGGTGCCTTTCAATTCAGGCCTCAGACAGCTCGAGCAGCCGTCCCCTCATTAATCTTTTGTTTAATTAGGCTGGAAACTGCTATGGCAGAAGAAGGAAGAGAGCAGGCTAACGTATTTGGTGATCTAAATTAATTGGCCCAGAGTGGTAAAGCCCAAAGGAAAGTTGAGAAGCAAAGAACATTAGGAACAGGCAACTTCAAGGTGACTGTACAATCTTATATTGGTTTGTCATTTTCTGTGTAGAGATATCAAGAAAATTGAGGCTGAGAATTTCAACAGAAGTTAAGTGAAAATTACCCTTTTGGTTGCAACCATATTTTTCATTACCAGGGAAACATGTCCTAACTTTAACAAAAACCATAATGAGAAAACTATTTTCTAACCATAAAATTATTTATCTTCTCAGATTTACCCCAATGTTCACAATATTCCATCTCTCCCCCTAATTACAGAGCTTCAGAGGGCTTTTATCCCCAAACCAAACCAGTTCATCTGCCTCCCTGTTTTGCTGAGTCTTCATGGGCAAACCCAATATTCTTAACAGGAACATCTTTCATCACTCTCTAGAATCTAGCTCTGTTTGTGATCAAAACTGAAAGAAACAGCTGACCTCATTTGATCAGTGCTGCAATTTCTCTTCATATTTCTGCCTTTTTCATAGTCCTGCTTTCCAGTATCTATTGTCAATACCTATCCTTCTTGTTACTTCAGTCTGAAGAAAACATCAATTTGAGTAGAATTGCAAAAACCAGAGACCATTAGTTACTGTGAAAATATTTTCCCCCTCCTGGGCACAATCAAGGAAAATCCATACACTAAATATAGGTAAATATTAAATGAAATGCCTCAACAACATAGGAAAATACTGTATATCATAATTCTCACTTGTTGAAATGGATGCTTGCAGTGCATCATCAACTTCACCAAAAATGTTGAGTTGACTTTGTCTGTCACACAGGAACTCTGAGGGATGAATATATTTCATTATATTTTAGACACAAGAACAGCAATATTGTACTGAATATTTACTTGATATGGTGCTTAGATGAGTTTGCCTGAGGCAACAAGTAGATGATGTTTTATCTCCTCTCAATGTCAAGCACACAGCAATGCAGGGAATGAAACCACTGCACAATTTGACAATTGCTTCTCTGTTATGGGCATACCTAACCATTGAATATCTGCTTGTATTTTCTTCCTCCTTCAGGGTCCATTACATGTGTATTTGGGGAAAGCATGTGCTCTACCAGGCTGCTTTCTCTCTGAACTCTGGGAAAAGGACGACTCTGCTCATCACAGCAGTCACTTCTTAAGAAACCCAGCTGAGCCCAAGGCTGAGAGGGCAATGGCTTGTGCAAGGTTCATTCTGTGAAATAACTGCACCCAGAATGTTCCCTATATTGTTTCAGAGCAAAAAACTTGAAGTCCCACAGGTCCTTTCATTTCCCCAGGTTTTGTTTCAAGTTTTATATGCAGGGGATATTGGCTTTTTCTGTACCATAGTCATTCAATTATAGAGGAAATTATTATTTACCAATCTTAAAAAATAATGGTTCTATAATATCTCCTTTAGCTCTAATACAGGCTATCATGTAAATCTGCAACTCTATCTAGGCATTCAATAAAACACATCTGTATTAGCTCTAAGGAGTATTCAGGGATTTGAAGATCTGATTGGAACAATCCAGGGTAACAGTCAAGGTTATTATGGTCTGTTTGGTCAATCAGGCTGTAATGTGTGAGAATTTGATGTTCGACTCAAGGAACCTCCATGAGATTTTAACTAATCCTTGAAAAATTCTGATGTCATTGTGTCATTCATTCTCTTCTGTGTCTCAGAAGATTCACAAATGAGAGAGGAAAACACCCAGTGATTTCTTTCTGATTACAGCAAGGGAGAGAAGAGAAGCCACTGTTCTCTTCCCTCACTGTAACCTAATTTTTAGTTGGGAAATTACAAAAATTGCTTTCCTAGAACCTGTATCTAGGACAGAGAAGGGTAATGTAATAAAGAGGGTTATTGGTACCTGGGATTTACATTTATTTATGGATTTACATTTATTTATTAATGAAAGGCAAAAAAAAAAATCTACTTCACTACTCCTCATTATAGAAACATGGTATAGGACATTTCTCCTAAAAACTTCATATCTTGATGAGCACTTTCTGTCTGATCCTCTCAAATAAATCTTTTACAAATAAGTACAAAGATTGTCTTAAAATTATATCTAATTTTACTTTCCATTAAGCTAAAGAAACCCTGCAAATAAAAAATAATCCCAAGATTGTCACCTTCTCCTTTCTCCACCAAAAATACATGCATAAAAATCCATTTATTATTGTTGTCTTTTGTTTCATATGTTACTGGCATTCAAGCAGCCAAGTTAAGTACAATTTGGTTTTTTCTGAAGATGCATTTCCTGACCAAATGAGCCTCCTTTCTCCCTAGATACTAATCCATATATAAGAATACTATGATGTTCCAGCCTCAAGCAATTTAAAAGATCATGACCATCTGCTAAGTATTACTTGAAATTATGCACTGGCATCTTTACTTGTTGATACCAAAAAAAAAAAAAAAAAAAAAAAAAAAATACAGAAAAAAAAAAAACTGCTCCTTCTAGAGTGATTCACCACATCATATTACTCTTCAGTAGAGATGAGATGCAGACTGATTGTGGGCTAATCCTAGAAATTTTTTTTANAAAAAAAAAAAAAAAGATTAAAAAAACCCAAGCCGAAAGAACCTAGCCCCAAACTATCACATATTAACATACTTAGGATTGAAAACAACTCAGATGAGTCTTCACTGTTCTCCTTCCCTTTTGGGATCCAGAAGCACATTCCATGGGCTCTACACAGATACCTGGAGATGCTTCCAAACTTTGGAGAACCCGCGTTTTGTTTTGCAAGCAGTGCACAATATCTTGTATTATTGAACAAGACTGCTTTAGCACAGTCAAATGTAAACTGCTGAATTTACTTAAAATATGGTTCTCCAGTAGAAACTATTTAAACCTTTCACCAGTTAGTGTTACTCAGGTTATTTCTCCCAGTCAAGTCACAAAATAATTTTTAAATCAGTAGGAAACAAAGCAGGTGTTGCAGGAAATGCAAATTGTTTTGTTTACTAAGATGACCATTTGTGCTGCAGAAGTCATGTTCCAGATGAAAGGCACTTTCAGCTGCTGTCAGGGGAAAAGAACATGGAGAGCTATGTGATGATGTGGTACTCTGAGATGACAAGGTGACACACAAGGGAATCAACGTGGCCCAGCCAGACTTCCTGCCGGGTGAAGCATTGCAGATGAAATTGTCACAAGTGCACAAAGTGGCTCCTGAGCTGACACCAAGTGACAGAGCAGGGTACTCCCAGGAGAGCAAGTGCTGGGATTTCTTAGAGCATTCTGTGAACACGGGCAACCTGCATGCATTGCACACAGAACATAAAGCAATCCTTTTATAAATTAGATAGCAAAGACCCCCACCCATTGCATTGTATGCCTTGCATAAGCTGCTGTGCATTTCAGAACATACCAATGGCTTCTCCAGCAGTGCCCAAACACATGGGCATGTCAAAAACAAAACAAGTTTTATGCCTGTGACTCAACAACTGAAAACCAGCAGGTTTCTCTGATACAGGGCTTGTCTTAGGTCTCAGAGGTCTCATGCTTTGTCTTTCTTCAACCATTAAACAAGATGATCATTGACTCCTTTTGTCCTGTGCAAAATCAAGTGCGTGGATGATTCTTAGCAAATAACTGCCTCTCAGAGGGAGGGCAGGAATGTTGGACTCCAAGAAATGCCTTCAATAGTTTTAGTTTTTGAAACAACAGGAAGGAATGTTAGAACAAATGGCCTAATAAGAACTGAGAAACAATACCCACAGAAAATTTAGGGTGTCATCATTTTCATGACAACAGTGTTGGGACAAGGACAGGCTTGCAGCTTGACTCAGGGCCACACTGTCACAAAGAGTGGGACACCATGGCTACAACAAGACCTGGCAAAGAGCTGAGACAGAAGCCTGGTGCAAAGGGAGAGACCAATGTTTAGTGAGAACCTTCAAAACAAAGCTCTGCATCTAAAGGAAAAAGAATATTTCTTGTATTCTCTGGAATACAATGTCAACAGCTTGGAATGAAAGATCCAAGTGCAGAGAATGTTCAGAGAGACAGGACAGCCTGGTCTGTAAACCTGTATTTGAAAGAGACACTAGTCCCATAGCACAGGCTGGGAGATAAACAGTAAATAAATACATTAATAAATAAACTGGAATAAAGGAGCCAGTGAGAAAGCTGTGGGCATTGAGTCTGCTTAATGGACTTAATAGCAAGAGTGCATTTTTCTGTTTTCTTCTTTTCTTTCTCCTACTTATCAAACACATCCACACTATGTTTCTGGACTATATTAGTCCTTACAATTTGTAAGGTTCCCTGATATCAACTTTAACATATCAATAAAGCACTCCCCAAAATCAATTTCCCTACTGTGACTTTTTGTTAAATTAACTTCTGCTTATTCAAGACCCATAATATTTATGTGCTTCTGACTCAGATTTAAACCCTATACCATACCATATCAATTATTCCCAATTGCATGCTTTAAACAACTATCCATTGCCACTGAAGTCTAAAAATGTACTTACACAGTTAAAATTAAGTGCATGACTCTACTTTTGGACTGAAGTCACAGTTTAACACCCTAAGATTGATTCCGTAAATCTACACATTGAAAACAGCACCAAATAAAGCCTTTCTTCAAGGGAAGGCAGGAAAAATAACTCTGGATAACTTTGCAAGAAGATTAATCCAGTTATAAAATAATAATTAAATGTATGAGAAAGCAGATTGCTAATTAGGAGAACACTTAATCACCTGAAAATATTCTTTAAACATAATGGTAGTGCAACTGGCAAGTGACAAGGACTGTTCTGGAATCATAATAAAGGCTATTGGGACTACATTAAAAAAAAGTTAATTTATTTAGGATAGCAGCTGATAAGACCTTTCATATACACTAAACACAACTGAAATTCTTGTTTATTGTATAATCAAAACCATATGTTCCTCCTCTATGCTGCTACTCATCCTAATACAATACAAGTCTTATGAGTATTCCAGGAAAATAGTAGAAGGAGGCAGGGAAATGGTAATTTACAAATGGCCCTTGATTCCAGTTAAAGTTGAACAGTGAATTCTCCATCTTTTCAGACACTATGAAAATGTCACTCTAGAAGAAACAGAGATTTTTCCATGAAATTGTAGAAGTTGCAAAGTGGAGAAAAAGAGTGTCCTTAATTCTAGGCACAATTTTTCTCCACAGACTGTATCAGCATGCTGTAACACAGAACCTGCCTGGTGACGGAAAAGGAATTGTTGAAAGCACTGTTAAGATCCCTGAAAGGTGACTCATTTTGAAATAGGCAGGCACAGCTGATAGAATAATAGTTGATTTTACAAGGTGATCTAACAAACAGTTTGACACGGTAAAAGTTTGTGTAGCAATACCTAGTAACTTTGCTTTGGCATTAACAAAATGTAGCAAGAAACTGAGCAACTTACTTTAAAAAAGCAATTCTTGCTTCTTTATTGTCTTGCAAACAGCTTATTCTGAATTAGTCATACTGACATTTATTTCCTTATCAGTTATCACCAGAATGTTTGACAGCAAAAGTGCATTTTAATCTGTTGTGCAAAAGCTTAGAATTCATTTATTTCCTAAAACTAATTTAGCCACTCAAACTTTTAAAAATAGCTGTAGACCTGTTTTCCTTCTCACAGATGGACAAAGTTATTTTGCAGCTCATTTAATTTGTCACATATATTGAAAGGAATGGCAGAAGTCATTTACTTGTGTGTCACATGGACAAAAATTTGACTACAGTTCAGTTCCTGTTCAGGACTGACGATTATTTTCTCCAGCTATAGCTTTATAAAGAATTGGAATCTGGGCCTGATACTAAACAAATATTCCAGAAACACTAAACCTCAATTACTGAATAAAGCTACTGGAAGTTTTAAGTGAATTCAAATACTTTCCATGCAGACACAATCAGTTTTCAAACATTTCAGTTTGCTGATATGCAGAGCCACGCAAAGAAAGAAAGCTTCCAGTCCTCCCTGTCCACCAGACTGTCACACAGACTACTTCAAATGTGGGACAAAGTCTCTCTGATGCACCCTTCAGCAACCCCCAGCTTTGATATACCTGTGCCTTTACTTTTCTCCTTACAGACATCAGACCCACCAAAGCTGAAAATCTAAAGCTTAAGTTTCATCAAGACAGACTAGAAGCATGAACCCTGAACTAGAGAAATAACTTGAAATAAAGTTGGAAGGGGAAGACTTATCCTCAACCTGTTGCAAGCACAGAACAGGACCTTCCCTTCTGATTTCCCTTTCCCTTTCTGCTCTGACCCTGGCACTGCAGAACCTACAGTGTGTCCAAGGATCTTTTAGCCACATCTGAGATGTGCCAGAATTTCCCTGCTCTTTGACAGATGCTGCCCCTCACACTGAGAGCTCCCTTCTCCCCTGCCTTCACTCACCCATCCCACTGAGCCTTCCACTGAGCAGCTCCATGGGGGTCCAAGGTCACCCAGGGAGGACAAGGCACCTCCCAACCTGCAAGCCAGTCAGCCATGGTCTTTGAGAAAAACCCCTGGAAACAAATAAAATCAAGAATTCTCTGTTACAGTTGACATAGAAGTTGATAAGCTAGAGCTGTTTTAGGAAGGTGATGATGACAACAGGTCAGAGCAGAGCACACCGTACACACTTGCATTTTATTGCTCCCATCAGCTTCTCCCATTTATTTCAAGAGTTCCTGTCTCAGTGTCAACAACTGCTGCCACCTCCAATCCTGCACAATCTGCCTCAGCCAAAAGCTTTTCTTGGAGGCTGTAAAACACCTGAGTTTAGCTTGTTCACTGATTTCTTCAAACCTAGAGTGCACACTGGGGATTACTTGATACCTTTGTGGACAGCAGCAGGAAAACAGATTTGAGACTCGGGACAGGTAAGGACCATCAGGGGAAACCAGATCAACATCGGAAGTTTAGGAAAAACCCAACCCTCAAAATATTCATTTTCACTCTGTGTATATATTCAGCACCAAGTTTTTAAAGCAACCTTAAAACATTATGAGCTCTGCTCCCTGTTTCTGAAGGTCTTCAAAATTCTAATCTTACCTAGTGGACAGAAAACTACTAAGTTCTGCAGCAACTTTGTCTTTAGAGGGTTTTAAGATGATAACATATCAAGCATTTGTCATAATGTCAAACCAAATTGATTTACAAAGCTAAGATTTAAAATATGTTTCCTCCTTTAAGATCAAAAAAGTTGGCTATTTCCTACAGATAAAGGAAATCCTTTCTTGTTCTCTTTCATCTGCCTTAATTTAGTCATTACAAGTCTAATTAATAGATGTTTATGTAATCTCTAAATCTAAAGACACACACACAACAAACAAACAAATAAACAACAAAAAACCACAACAAAAGCCAAAATCCCACTAAAAACCCAAACCTACAAAATCTAATTAACTACCATAGAATTTTGAAAAAAAATCTAAACAAAAAACCACTTTAAAAATCAGTAAAAGCTGTTTAGTGACAGCAGTTTAAGATAACACAACTTACAAAACATATATGCTTAAAAGCAGAGATGAGAAATTACTGACATTTTAAATCCTTCACCATCCACATGAAAAACACAAACCTGACCCTCTGACATTTAAATGCATAATTCTTACAGTACCAATGAAATTTAGCCATACAATAAAGTATTGCTCTTTCCTTATTCATCAAAGGCTATACTGACAGCACAAAACTCATCCAAAAATAATCTAAAAAACTACATAAGCACACAGTGGCATGGTGTTCAGCATTAAATGGAATTTTCAGGACATTATTTCTACCCTACTTAAAATTAGACACTCTGATTACTGCATATATAATTTCTTGAAAAAAGTTATATACTATTTTTTCTCCACAAAAATCCACATGAATAGAATTTTTGACTTTTCCTAACCAGTACATTTACCAAAAAAACCCCCACAAATACCACATATTTGTATTAAAATGATATGAACTATGGCAAAATGCAAGCTGAAGTTAAGATCACTGTGCTTTGTTTAAGTATCTACCCCAACACCTGGTAAGAAAAATGTCTCACGTGGCAGATGATCTTGCTTTTAAGTGCTTATGTGATGCATAAGTGCTACTGGTCTCACTTAGCAAATTTTAGCTGTCTTGCATCTTTATTTTTATCAATAATAAGTTCTTTATGAAGGAAATAGAAGACATCTAAAAGTTTGAATTCTGCAGGAGCACTTTTGAAGTTTAATTTCAATAATGTGGTCAGATATAAAAATGAAACCAAAGTACAGTTCCTTAGCATACATATGTTTAATGCTAAAAACATTTTTACTGGAACCAGAACAGGAGAAACTTTAGGTGAATTCATGATAATCCCCCTCTAACAATGGATATAATTTCACAAGAAAAGTTAACTTTTGGTAAATTCAGCAATAAAATATACCCTTCTCAGATACAGCACACATGCCTACAGCAATATGTGCATGAATAAATGGAAATTGTCAGTTTTGCTGAGAAAGCAAAAAGAAAAAGTGAAACAAATGAAATGAAGGAAGTAATCAGAATATACTAAGTGAATATACTGGCATAACATTATCACATAGATATTTTCCCAATTAATTATTGGGGTTGCTATACGAGAGACTTTTGTAAAGTCCTAATTAGCTGATCCAATGTCCTTTAGTTCTCATAACAATGGTAATTCATGAGACTTACTGCACACCAATTATATCTCAGTAGAAATGACTTGCAGAACTCTTTTGCTTTCCTATATTAAAATGACAGACACTACTTTGTCCTTCACTATTCCCTTGGCCATAAAAAATAGATCTCCTTGGATTTTAATGAGGTTAAAAGAGTTACAAATTACAACAGACACATAAAATATTGTTTCTGAAAATAAATCATTTGATAGATCATTTATAGTTCCTAATTTACAGAGACTTAAAGGATGTTAATATGAAATGTTCTATGTGATAAAGAAGTTAACCTCCTGCCTTTCTAGTTTTTCTGGCTTGCTTATATGAGCTGAACTTTGAGAAAATTTCTTTTTTCCCCCTCTTCCTGGGAAAATAAAACATATATGTTTAGACAAAGAAGATAATGTATACAACTCTATGCAGTTGTACTGGGAAGAATCTCACATCTCTTTCTTGAATCTTCAATCATAAATGTCATCTTCACGCAGACTGCAAGCCAAGTGCAGGGTATTCTTCAGAAGAAAAATTACAACGAGTAATACAAATCCTGGGCTGACTCGGTGACTGTGACCCTGCAGAAGGACATCCCAGAATCACCTGGCTTGTAAAACCCCCTAAGATCACCGAGTTCAACCTCCAACTGCTGAGCCAGCACAGTGGGGCAGGATGCCTACCCACTCCCCTGCCCTCTCTACACAGATAGTTGGTGCACAGCCATCACCCAGGGGCTGAAGGGCCCAGCTAGGGCCATCTCTAGTGCCAAAAGGGCTCAGATCTCAGCTAAGGATCAACATCGTCTGGAGAGCAGATTTGGGAAGAGATGAAAGGAATATTCTTGACTGAGATACACTGTTTTACAAACTATAAAAGACACATGAGTTATCACAGAGGCAGAAGCCTCTTGCACCGTAACAAGAGTTCAAGACTTCTCCCAGAGTTTGGACACAGATTCCATGGTTACTTCCCTGGGGATTGAGGCAAAGGATCTTGATGTGTGCCCCACCAACCACTGGATGGTAAGGTACATTGGATGCTGAGTTACATTATTTCTTTGCTAGCTGTAACATTAAGAGGTACCTTTAACCCAGTGCTCTATTTCTTTACTAGTAGATAGTTTTTGTCCTTATTCTTGTGTAGTATTAGTTTAAGTTTATGTCTGTTAGTCTTGTGTCTATTAAATAAATAATTCACTCTATAATAGACCAAATCAGCCATTATTAAAGAACTTGTGAACCAGAGCAGGTTTTGGGGTGCTGGCTGCCTCAATAAAGCTCTTGCCTGCTGCCAGAGGCCTGGGCAAAAGGCAAGGACTTATCCATTACACCCATTTGTAACACACAGGCAATCTACCACTGCACCCTGTCCCTAAGTGCCACACCTGAACCTCTTGGAAAAACCTCTAGGAGTGGTGCCTAAACCTCTTCCTGGGAAAACCTGTTCCAGTGCTACATCACCCTTCAGGTAAAGATATTTCTTCTAATACCTGATATAAAACTGACAAACAATACCAGAATACTTCTATGTCCAGACACTTCATGACACTACTTCTCAAAATAATCTTTGCAGATAAATATTGACCTTCACACCCATTTTTGCCTCCATAAGATTTCCAAGAATGCTTTAGGCTTTAGACTGCCCAAGTTTTCTTTAACCCCATTCCTTTATAGACATTTTCTAGAGAAGCAGATACATAACTATAGCAAACACTGTACAATCATCTTAATCTCTCACAAATTTACCATATTCTAGCCAAGACTAGCTGGAGTCCTTTATTACAAACTGGAAAAAAAATTATAAAAGAAAAATATTTGTAATGAAATTAATTTTTTGTTCTTGTCATAATTCAGAAATTTCCCAGAGCAATTATCAGCCACAATACTCCAGGGAGGAAATTAAGTGTTGCCTCTTGAGGGAGTCCACTTCTGTTCCTTTTCCTGAGGTTTTCTGTACTTCAATTCACCAAAGAAAGATCCTTTAACAATCTCTTAATTTCCTTGTAAATTAAATGTCCTGTAATAATTTGTATAGCTTTTATTGATCCCCTTTGTCAATTTAAGAAAGCTAATCAAGTACCCTATAGTTTAAAAATTACTTCACTGGTGTCCCCAGAGAGCTGATTCTTGCACTTCTGTGTGCCTTTACGCCAGAACTGCAACTATATAACTGGGAGATTTAACAAATCTCCCATTATCTAGATATTTTCACTGAGGAACCCAATTTTTCTTTACTGATTTTTTTTTAGAGAAACTAAACCTGATGGAATGTTGCTCAAGCAGGTGCAGGTTACCGAACAGCTTTTAACATATGTGCAGTTTATCATTATTGTACTTTATTCACACAGAAGCAGCAATGGATTAATTCCACTTTTCAGATCTGGAGGTCACTGAGAAAATAAAGTTCTCCTTAGGTAATATGAGCTGCCTTCAGCCCACCACACCAATCAGTAACAAAACATTAAATTCTTCCTAGAATCAAGACCTGCATTACCTCCCACAGCTGCACATCCCCAACAGAGACATTTGGCTTTCTTATGGGCTAAAGCCAGGTCTTTATTCACACTCCAGGTTTAATATTACCATAAAGCATTATGGAAAAGTGGGGGACTGCAAGCAGCAGTGGCTCAGGATTGCAACAGAAACACAACAATTTGCAAAACAATAAATACTTATTAGCTCAGTGACCAGTTTTACCAGTGTGAGAGGTTTTGGACTTCCAAAGAACAGGTCAAATGCTCTGACCAAATGCAAATCAGGGGAGGTAGGCAGCAACAACTGCGTAAGCTGAGCGTTAGTTCAGGGCTCTGATTTCTTGATGTGTTGTGCTCTGAAACTGCTTTTCCGAACATATGGCTTACCTAATTGAGGGTTTGGACTAGCACCAAAATTACAAACTGCGTATGCAGGCTGAAAATACAATGATGTATGCATTACAGGAAACCAAAAATAGAGGATGAGACTGAGGGAATCATAAAAGCAAAAGAAAGAATTAATTACGAGGAAAAGAGAAGTAGTTAATTAAAATCATGAGCTTACAATCAGAGCTGGAAAAACTAAAACTGAGATCCCAACGACTCAGCATGCTCTGATTCACATCCAAACAACTCCAAACACAGCTGTGAGAAGGAAATACGTTCCATTTGCCTGCTCTTTCAGGCATCTTCCCCATGCAGAGAAAATGCACAAGCAAGCAGTTCCAAAAGTGACTCTCCAGCACTCTGTGGGGCGTGGAACACCCAGTGAAACATACTGCATCCTGCTTGGGAGCTGGGCTGGAAGGGCTGCATTGCACAGCTCAAATGCTTGGCACAGCGTCCTGATAAATATCTACTAATGAAATTTACTTAATCAGAAACACTGACTGGGAACAGTTTGGAATCAACCATGATGTCATGCTTCCTTAAAGATATTGATCATAAACGTGACAGTTGTTTACCTAAACAGCTTGTTCTGAAACATCTCTAGTGCTGATAAGAGTCCTGAATTCATGTGAATTTTTTTGTTTTGACTACAAGCAAAGTTTCATTTTCTCTTCACGTTATTCAGCTCATTTTTTAAAGCATTAAACCTGAAATCAATTACAAATAAAAAATATTCTCAGAAATCTAAGTCACAAGGTTTTGGTTTTTTTCTATCTCCTTACTGGGTTTGCTTTGAAGGTTTTTCTGCTAGTGCAATTTCTTCCAGCTCACTTTTGTCTGATATTTCTGAAACTTTCAATGCATTATTAAAACCAATTTTTACCTGGAATACACAATTACGTGGGTTTTTTTAGTCATATTAGATGAAAAACTCAGATTATAGAGTATAAAATGTCAGTTTTCACATTAAGGAAATCCAAATCCTATAGGCAGGCAAACTTAAGAATTTGTATTCTACACCACCTTTTTCTCATTTAGAACAGCTAAGCAGAAATGAATAGAGTAGCATGCTATTAAATATTACTACTTTTTCCTACAATTTTGTGGGCTGAGGAATGCAAAGCTGTTTCATTTAGAGGACATCACCCCTTAAAATACAGCGACAGATGGCAACATTGAATATATGTGTGAGAAGAATCGGGCCTGAGCACAGAGAAACACAGTATCCCAATGCAGTAAACAATTATTCTTTGTGGGTTTTGTGCTTGCTTTTGAAAGCTCCAGAAAGTACTAGGTAATACCAGAGCTAGCACTAGAAAATGCTGTCAGCAAACAATGGGAATTAAGGATATTACCTAGGAAGTTTAGCAGCCCACTTCCATGGGAAGAAATGGAGCAGCTTGAGAGGAGGTGATTAACTGAAGCCCTAATTGACTTAGCACAGCCTGACTGTTAGAGGAATTCTCCAGGTGAGACCTTCAGCCAGTCCCAGAGATTCCCCCAGGCAGCCTGTGCCAAGCATTTACCACCTGACAGGCACTACTAAATCCTTCAATGCTTCAACAACATTGAGAGAGGGACAGGGCTGCCTCAGCAGCTTCCCCAGGTAGCTCCTGGTTTAGAAGCAAATTCAGTAGAGAAGACACTTTCTCAGAAGTGACCTCCTGCAGATGAGAGAATTGTCCCATATGGCTCTCTCTCCTGGTGTAACAGGGTGATGTTTTGCACAGAACTTCAAATAATCGAAGTAAACATCACACATAAATTGGAGTCATCAGGCAGAACCACAGGCCAGCTGGATACAAGAATTCAGCAGAACAACAAACTGCCCAGGGAGTCTTGGCTCAATCCATCAAATCACCCTACCAGGACCATAAGATTATCTAAATAAGCTTCTTATTTTAATGAGTTCCCACTCTGTGAGTTCAATAGAATCAGCCCTTGAGAAGTTTCAGGTTCTCCTGAGAATCTTGAAACTCTTTTGTATTGGTTTGGCCAAGGTAATTGTAAACATCATGTGACTTATTCCTCACTAAATGATTTGATTCATTGATGGAGAATTGGATAATATACGCAATACAAATACATAATTTGTTGTTGTGTACAAAAATCTAAGTATATTTCAGGGAGTCTGAAAAGTAATTATTCACAGTGGAACAAAATGAGTTGAGAGAACTTTCTGAACAACTATAGAATATACTTTTTATAGGTTTTACTAAAAAGATAGAGTTATTTAAAGATGATGCTATACAAACCTGGAGGGTGGAAGCCTGAAGGTGAGAAAAACATAGAGCACAAGAGCATTACACCATGTCATGGAAACAAACACTTGAGAAGCAGAAAATGGTTGGTTTCTAGCCCAAAGTCAATGCCAGCCTCTCTCATAAAACTAAAAACCATTAAAGAGTAAGTTAAATTGTGACATTGTGATATGGAATGAGCCTACAAAAGCTGGTGACAGATCTAGAAAAAGGAAATTAAAGAAAGAAAAAAAACATTCATTTCAAGGTGAATTGCAATAGCAGAAACGATTATAGACTAAGGTGAGAGAGGGATTCTCTTTTTAAAGTAATATTCTTTGTGATGTTTGAAAGGTGCCTGGAAGTATTTTACACTGCAAAAGTTTTGAGCTATAGTGGCTTGGAGAAGAGGAGGAGGAGTAGTGGAGGACAGTTTACACCTCGTTTTTCATTTCACAAGTGTTTAGACTTCAAAGCTATGTTATAATAGTGCCTGTTTAGTGGGTGGGGAGGGTATGTTCTTTAATTGAAGTTATGTAAGCACCAAATACTTAGGAGTGGGGTCCTTTATAAACATTCATCAAGTTCAATTAGTATTAATAAAGCCTATAGGAAAAAAAAAGTGTAAAACCTGACTGCCAAAAATAAGACAAACTAGAAAAATCATATTTTCTTTCACTGCTCAAAATTCAGTAACTTCTGTTTTTCACTAGTGCATCAGTCCAACTTCAAAGATCAGAATTTTAAATGGTGAATTTTATCAGTATTTTTGAGAGCACTCCCTTAATGACATCAATTACAATCATTGGGTAAAACTGGGGGGGGAAGACTTACAGAGTTCAATAGTTTTTAAACTACCTGAAAAATCTCAATTGTCCAATTAACATCACACTCAAAACAAAAAATAAACACAAGCAAAAAAACCCCAAAACAAAATTAAAAAAAAAATCAAAAAAGCATATTCCTACTTACAAAACCCAAACACATTTATATTTCAAATTGTTTGCTTGAAGCTTTCCAGGCTTCAGAGCTCTGCTCCTTTTCCACTGCTTACAGTTAGTGAGCAAGGTGTGTACTGCACACAGCACTTGGTCAGCTGAGGATTTCACCTGCCACTTCCAAAATACACATGGCCTAACTGTCATTCAGGTATTCCACTTTGGAGACAGTAAAACCTGTGGCTTTTTATAATTTCTGTATAGAAAATACTTCACAGTCACCCAAAAGTTGAAACACAGAATTGGAAAAGGGTAATTCTCCATGTTTTCTTTGGTGTTGTAGCTTACTCCACATAAACACTATTCATGATCTAACTTCATTCTCGACCAGCTCAACTCTTTGTAGTACCCACCCAACCTTTGTACTCCAGGCATAAAAAGCTAAGAACATATAAATACTATTTAACTCGCATTATTATAAGAATTGAAGGATCAAAGAAATGCATTTTAATGTATTGCATTTTTACTGTTCCAATCTTGAAGTTGTAAGTACAGATTAATTTTTTAAAATATTCATATTTAATTTTCTTCAATTCAAATGAAATTTCTGCCTCACTGCAGAAGCAAGGCAGGAAAAAAAAAGGAGTAACTGTAAAGTGAATCAGAATCTAAGCACACTTATTGTATGAAAGACTTTGTTATTCCAGTGTCTAAGGAAGAAAAGCAGCTCATTTGAGCCTCCTACTAAGATGTAAACAGGAAGAGTCAGTAATACAGAAGCAGTTTGAATAGTAGAATGGAGAAGAAAGTCACTCCTTTACTGTGAGGGGGGGTTAACCAAGCAAATTCAGGATTTTTCCTGAGAGAGTTAAACAAACACATTAAACAACTTGCACTGTGTAATTTCAGTGTGTCACAAGACACAATTCAAAACAAAAAAAAA
The DNA here is from genome assembly GCA_013397555.1 of Urocynchramus pylzowi. Classification (NCBI taxonomy): domain Eukaryota; kingdom Metazoa; phylum Chordata; class Aves; order Passeriformes; family Fringillidae; genus Urocynchramus; species Urocynchramus pylzowi. The sequence continues at coordinate 240,649 of VZRH01007024.1, read as the reverse complement.
GGTATTTGGTAAGAGCATTATGAGTTGGACATCAGGGAAAGAACCTTTGTCTGCCCCCCAGTGTTCTAAAAACACTGACTGCTGTTTTGAAAAGATCCATTATTGCAATAGATAAACAAGGCTTTCATAAATTTATGCACTAGATAAGCATCACTTATCTATACTTTTGGTCTTTTGCTATTTCAAATCTGTTATTTGATACCTGGTAATTTGCTTTGTGACTTTATCAATGAAAGCCATAGTTTATAAATGACACATAGAGGAAAAAAAATCCTTCTAATGGAACACAACTAAGCTTTTTCTCTTTTTTTTCCTGAAGACAAATTGACAAAAGACAAGTGAAGCACACTCAGCTGACAATGATGCAAGAAGTATAGGAAACAGACTATGAAACAGGTATTTAACTGCTTTTCTCTTTAGACAACAGGGATCATCATTAAAGAGAAAGATAGTAAATCATTGCTAAGAAGGCATGTGCTGTAAATCTTCACATCCTATCCTATGATTTAGAAAAGGAGATGTAGGAAAGGAGATTTAAAAATGAGAGGAAGTCAACAATCTGTACCAAATGGCTTGGAAAGAACTGGTTATCCTTTAGGGAGAGATAATTATCTCTGGCTATATCCATACTGTCTTCTGCTGGCACCAATGTGTTCCAAAGTGTGAAACAGATGGTGCACACTCTCAAAGCTTCATGGTCTTATTGGGATAAACAAAGCCATGAAAAACAGGAATAGATTGTGGGGACAGAGAATTTTGTATCCTGAGAAGCTGGGCTAAAGAGAGCTCTCATTATAATCCCTGTGCAAGTCCCTTTAGTAGAAGAACATAATCTTTGTGCTCACATAAGAATGGGGCTGGTTATCTCAGCTCTTTCACTGCAGCCATTTGCTGCATCAGAGCACATCAGGTGACCAAACACCCTGGAGAATCACTGGGCTGCTCCTTCCTCCAGTGTGGCTGATGGAGAGGTAACCCCAGAAATTGTCCCAAAGCCTCTTTAGCTACTCCCCTGCACTCCACTCTGGTGAGAGCCCACCTGGAGTCCAGCTCTGGAGCTGTCTGTGTGAGACAGACATGGATCAGTCAGAGGGCTGCAGAGCAGGACCATGGAGGTGCTCAAAGGGCTGCAGCATCTCTCCTGTGTGGACAGGCTGAAAGAGTGGGGCTTGTTTAGCCTGGAGATAAGAGCCTCTGGGGAGACCTTAACCCTTTCAATGCTCAAAGGGAGAGAGAGAATGCAAGAGAGATGGAGACAGACTATTTAGCAGGGCCCGTGGCAACAGGACACAGGGTAGTGGTAGATTCAGACTAGATGGAAAAAGGACATTTTTTACATGTAGAGTGTGAAACACTGTGGTGAAACACTGAAAGATTTCCCAGAGGTGGTAGATGTGTCAGCCCTGAAAACATTAAAGGTCAGGTCAGACACTGGGCTCTGAGCAACCTGATCTAGTTGAAGATGTCCCTGTTGACTGCATGGGGGTTGAACTTTATGACCTTTAAAGGTCCTTTCCAGCCCAAACCATTATAAGATTCTATAGAAAACCACAAAATCAGAAGAGTTGAGGTTGGAAGGGTCCTTTAAAGGGCATCCTCTCCAAACCTCCTCCTCAAGCAGATTCCTAGAGAGGGTTGAGCAAGACTAAATATTCCTTCTTTGTGTGAGCAGGAGCTCCTAGTAGGTGTAACCCCATGGGACTTATCAAACTGCTTCTTTTTGATGGAATATTCATAGGAAACCCAAAGAGATGAAAAGTAGACAAAACTAACACGGTCTTAGTTACATAACACCTAGGAGTGACTACAGAAACCACCAAATGCAGACAAGTCATTTCTTGAGCTTGGCTTTCCCTTGAGAAGCTGTATAGACACACAATACTAATAAACACTTCGTATTGATCAATCAGAAAGTTACTACTAAAATGGAAAGAGAAATAAGTTAATATTTCCTCATAAGTGTTTGAAAGTATCTCAGAAGCTGAGCTGATGGCATAAGAAAAATCTTAAAAGATGCTGATTTGTTCAGCACTTATTTCTTGTCTGTAAGAGACAAAATATCTTTGAAAGTTTTGTCCTAGGGTGATGTTATGACATCAAGGATTCAGAGTGCTCCACAGTGTAGGGAGGTTAAGAACTCATACACCTAAAACTGACATAATGCAGACAACTTTTAGTGCTACAGAAGGTTGGACCTTCTGTAAGGTTGTATGTTGTAACAACTCTGCAAGGGAGACACATTCAGTCTCTGAATCCATGGCAATCTACTGGTGATATTCCTGGCACAGAGGAATGCCCACTTTACACAGGAACAGCAAATTGCTCCAGCCCCAGCTGCAGACCAAAGGCTGTAGCTCAGACTAAAGGCGCTGCGGTGCCATAAACACCTCCAGCTCTTTGCTGGCTGCTGCCACACACAGGTACAGCTTAAAGGAACTGCAAAACCTGCAGGACATCTCATTTGTCTGAAACCAGACCTGTGGACATGAGGAAATGGGATAAAATTCTCAACATTCCTGATCTCAACATTGGGAGGTACTCATTTAATACAGGGTTGGTATTCAAAGGTATTGCTCAATTTTCCAGACCAAAAAGTTCATCTCATGAAAGGTATTCTCCCTCTAAACTTTAGAAATTACTTTACATCTTGGCAGCTTAAACACCACCTCGTCTCTCCCTCCATGTAAAATGATCCTAGTTTTTCCTTACCCTTTCCTTTAATTATTCGAGAAATCAACACCTTAATTGCATAAGCAGAAATCAGCCAATTTACACTGGATTTTCCATCTACAAAACTAAGGATAAAAATATGAGATGTACTTTATAAGCTATAGAAATAGAGGTTTTTCCATTTCCAGTTTGCCTGTGGATGAATACAGAGGAATGATATCTTGTACATTTCAGCCCATAAAAACCCAAAAGGGCTCTGTGCAGAGAAGCCTTCATGTGGGAGGATGGATTGTAGAAGAACAGAGGTAGTGCTGAAGGCAATCTCACCCCTGAAGAGCTGCAGCTGTACTAATTACCACAGATTAGGAATAGGCCTGCCCTTAACAGGCCACAGGTATGCACAGTAAGAAAGGGTGTTATAGAGGACTGGGTTAGATGGTTGAGAGGTGAGTTGGAGGTGGTGTCTGTGCTGTGGGGAGGAAGGGTCAGGTGGTTGTGCAGAAGAAAGAGCAAAGGAGTCAGCATTGCAAGGAGCTGATAGAGAGAACCATGAGAAGGTATAAAGGCTTTACAGTAAGATAATGACACCTTCATATATTATCTGCTTGTAGTTTTGCCAAATATGTTTGTTTTGAAGAATCTCTCTATTCCTGCTCATTCCTCCTGCTTCCTTAGATAAGTTGTTCTGGAGGAGGCATTCCTCTAGGCCTAGGTAACCACATTTCCATTGACTGCTCAATTTCCATCACTGATGTGATGTCAGCTGAACCCAATAACTGCATTAATTGAAATGTTGATTTGAAACCCAAGCCATCAATGGAGAAAACAGATTAAAGCCATTTTTTGAGAGGACTGAATCACATAAAATGATAACAAACTTATAACTCAGGAAATAATTAAAAAGAGCAGAAATTAATTAATGCTTTTAGTTTAATGGAACATAGTTCCACTACATCAGAATTAATAATAGCCTTTTTTCACATAAATAATACTAATGCAGTCAAACAAACCAATTGCACAAAGAGCTACACATGTGTTTAAAGTTCTGCTGGAAAGCCAAATTGTTTAGATGACATCTGTGTTTCCAGACCCTTTAAAGGCTGTAGGACAGCCAATAGATTTTAGCTCTCCTCAAATGAAAGTATCAAGAGCAGGCTAAAGTATAGGCTGCTGGCTCTGAAGCACATCATGCAATGAACTTATTCCTGTGCTTAATGAAATACTAAACCAAAATGAAACATAGTCTCTAATAATTTCTGTTAGAACTAATGAGGAAAGAGTAAGTTTAAACCATGGCTTTCTATTTACTTGTTTTCACAGAAATTAGAGGCCTTGGAACATTTTCACCCATGATTTTGGAATATAGATTCACTGTTGCTGAAAATTTCCTTTTAAAATGGTATTTCAATACTGAAATTACATTTTCAGATGTCAAAATAATGTCAAAGTCACAATATTTCTTATATTTTAGGACTAAAGCCCTTCCTGCTTAATTTACAAATGAAACTATACCCTAATATCTTGATATACCAGCACAATATGCAAATCAAATGTAATTGCTATAGATTTGCTATGTAACTTTCACAGTTCCATCACCCACTTGTCCCAAGTGTCACTTCATGTGTATTCATGTGATGTACCACAACAGTCATGCAAAGGGCAATGTAGATTTCTTACAAACACTGAGGATTTTTTCATTATTTTGTAGTCAATAAATATAAATATACAGCCCAGGTTTTTTTTTTTCCTAGAAAAGAAATACAGTGTATACCATTATGACACTCTTTGCATTAATGTCATGAATTGAAACCTTTTGCAGGACAGCACTTTTTTTGTTGATTGAAAATCCCTGGAACAGTAGCACATTTCCTTCAACTAAGGAACTTGCTCAAAGTCGCAGCTTCATAATAAATGTACAGTTCTTTTATGAAGGCAGGGTTCCAGGTGTTGGCATTCATCTCTCTCTTGATCATTACCTATATTACAAGTGAAAAAAAAATTCCTATTCTTGTTTCAAAGTGCAGAAAAAGGTTCTGCCCTGGGTGACCCAACATTTAGTAAGGCTCATGAATCTCACAAAAAGAAAAGAAAAATGGAAAATTTCTTCCAGTCAGATAACAAAAGGGAATATTAAAGGCTTGACAGTAGATGATTAAAAGGTTTACCTAAATCTTTCATATTCAAAGATAGGGGTCTTCTTATGGCATTCTTTTTATAAAAATGGTAAAAGTGCATTTAATCAGATTTTTGTAATTAAATCTCTCATTGTAAGGTGCCCAATCATACATTAGAAGCTCTTTCTGCAACGTGAAGAAAATTATCCTGCAAGCTCTTTGAGTGGAGTTTTTTCAGTCACAAATAGAATGTAAATGACACGCCTTGATAATTAAGAAACCTAGACTCAGATTTCTAATATCACTATTATAATTCAAATTCTGAGAAGGATATTCAATGTCTTACACCTCAATGAAGAATTTCAAAGGATCAGCCATTAAGCTGACAAATATACTGACAAGTGCTTTAAAATCTAGGCCCCATTAAAAAAACCATCTGACAAATCAGAATTAAGAATGTTAAAAATTAACATTCTTTTAAAAAGTAAATAGAATTCCAACTTAGGCAAAAAAGTAAACAATAGACAATTAACTTATGCAAATGAGTGACCCTGGTGTATGGGGTACTCTGCATTCCACCCAGAAAAATCACAAGTTTTAAACTATAGACAATAACCTGTACATACAGTTTGTATTGTTTAAACATAGGTTTAAATGTATGACACTGAACAGTGACCTCTTTTTAATCAAAATAAACATTCATTGGGACTCTTCAGCTATTGCAAAGTTTTGCTGAAGGATCTGTACTTAACTGGTTGATGTGGGCACACCCTGGACACCCTCTGAGCACGAGCTGCTGACAACAGGGCATTGCTCCTGTTTATCTGACACTGCCTAAAGCAGCATCACCCCTGCACCTCCTGTGTTGCATGCAGCACTTGAAACCCTTCAGCCACTTACAGAAATCCTTGTGCTGCTGCTGCTGTGACTTCTAACACAAAGTACAGAAACACCTGTTGTATTGGAGTCTCCAATATTCAAAACCTTTTCTATTCATCTGTTTCCAACATTTCCATAGGGGGCAAACTTGATGCATATTAAGGCATACCTGCTCACAAATTTCTTCTGTTTGTTCTGTCTTCAGTGTTGCTTTTTTTTTGTTTGGGTTTTTTTTTTTTTTTTTGCTAAATATCACCGAGTACGTGTGTACAAATAAAAAGCATTCTCATACAATTAAATTATCTACAGCCTTTATAGGAAGTACCATTTAAAGCATTAACTACCAGAATTTTTATTAAGGAGATTTAGTCCTTCCCCTGGCTGTAAAACTGTACTGATAAGACAAGCCTGAATTTTCAGTCTTTTTTTTTTGTATTCTAAGTGAAATAGATTAAGCTCTGAACAGATAATGGTTCATGCAGAAAGCACTGAACTGTTGAAAAAAATATTTTACCAAAAATATTAGACACAAAATTGCCCTGCAAAAAAAGACGATCAATAAAAAGCAATATTCAGAATGATGCAGAGGGTCAGACATGGAGATATTGTCTAAAATTAAGACCTATTGCATTCAAAGCTGTATTATTATGTAGCTAATCAGATCTGTACTGGAGGTTGATGGTAAAGTACTGCATAATGATTTTTCCCCCCCACAAAAGTCTTGTTTTGATGCTGTTGTTTACTGCATTTGAATAAAACTTTTTTTTTTTTTCTTTTCTGTTCACATTTCCTGGGTAGGTGTTTGGCAAGGCTGCTTCTTCTCTCAGGGCAAGAGGGAAAAAACCTCTTTTGATGGCATTTCCAGTGTCTCTAGGCTATCACAATTCCAGCAGGGATTGTGCTCCAAGGGCACCCCCTGTCTTTCCTCAAGGAGAGTTTAGCTGACTACCTTGGACTTAAATCCAACTACTCTGAATGCAAACAACTTCATTTGTCTATGTTTACTGGTGTTGCACCCAGGAACAGCAAAAGCTGCAGTGCATAAACTGCTCCTGCTCAGGCTGACAGATCCTTCAGGATCTTTCCAGACACATGCTGGTCTTCACCTTCTTGTCTGGAGAATGCCAGCTGTGACAAAGTATGCAAATTTAATTTAATGCTTTAACGGTTTGTGTCATATTCATTAGGGAGCATGCTTTTTTTTTTAATTAACTTTGCAAAAGATGACTTCTGACCACTTTGAAGTTGAACACGTGTTTGCAATTCATAAACATGCCAAACTCAATACCCTGCTCTTTCTGCTGACAGTTTTTAGACATTACTGTCCTACAGCAGATGGCTGAAGAACCTAATAAAGTGATGTTGCACAAAAATAAGCTTGGACCTAGAGTTATCACAAAAAAACATCCCAAAAAACCGCCAAACCACAGAAACAGACCCCCCAAAAAAACCAAAAAAACCCCCACCAAACAAACAAAAAAATGACTGCAGAACTCCCTATCTGATGCACAAATATCATTCCTGCAAAGTAATGGGCTTGTAACATACTATCAAAAAGTCCTTCACTGGATCAACAATCTCTCTGGGCAAGAAAAGCTGCAACAACAGTGAACTCAAATGGCTTTTACTGAGCCTTGTCCCTTTGTGACCTGGGTGCTGATAGAAAATTCCATCTCTTCTTGTTCTCAAGTATTTCCTTTCAGGCTCCTGCTCTTGAACACTTCCTCTGCATCCTTGAGTCATTCCATGTGCCCTCATTCTGACTGCTTTCTTCACACTTCCCTACACTTCAGCCAGGGACAAAAGACAAGCCTGGGCAGAGAGTTTGCTTGAGAACATTTGCAGAGGTCTCCTTAGAAAATGGTTAAAGATGAACTGGTGGCTTCAGAGAAATCTAAAGGAAATTCCAAGTGAATCGGTTTCCTCAAATTTGGCTTTACTGAAAGTCTGTGGTATTTGGGGGTTTTCTGTTTGGTGGGTTTGGATTATTTTTAATCTTTTATTATGTTATAGATGTTATTAATATTTTGATTATTTCAAAATCAGAATCATAATCCTAACTTAAAACACCACTAAAAATGCAATTAAGCAGATACTGTGGTCAATTTCCTCTCTGTTTTACACCAAAAAACTGCATATCCACGTTTTGACAATATGATTCTCAGGTGTTATTTTTCAGTTTTTCTTAATCTCACAGTGCAGTCACTGTGGCAAATGGCTGCTTTTGTTTGTTAAGTCAGACCAGACAGTTGTCCTCTTTCCTGAAATTCTTAATTACAACGTAGACAGAAATCCTAAACTGGATTTAGATTTAATTGTCAAGATGCTAGGTTTGGTTTTTTGGTTTTGTTTTTTAATTATTATTATTCTAAACTTCAGATCTGAGTAAATGTATCAATACTATATGTTAGTTCAGCCTGCCACAGGGCTGGATTCTACAAAAAACACTACTAAGAAGCAAAGACAAGACGATTGAAAATTTAGAAAGGGACGGGATGCCATGGTGACACCACTACACCTTTAATGCAGAACGCACTGAGGACAATATTAGTGGCTGGACAAGCCACACTTGACACATAAAATGACATTAGGCTTTGCAGTAAATATTCACAGATTATTTCTGAGCACTCTGTGTGTGCATAATGAAAACTCTTTCAACCTCTGAAAAGGAGGATTATTAAAATCACTTCTGCATGAATAACACTTATTTAAAAATCCAACCAAAATCTTTACATTTTCCTTGAGTGTGTGATTTGAGCTGGCTCTGCTGTGAGGCAATCAAATTTCAGCTTTTAGCTTAAAGAAAAATCGAATCAAGTCATAGCTGACATTTTTCTTGCTGCAGTTTGCCTGACTGCATCTTTGTTTATTGGCATAGTGATAGTGTTTAACTCACATGTCAAATACAGAAATCTGCAGAAATATCCAGAATATAAAACAAAACTCACAATCTGCTTTGGACCAAAATATACATATTAACTAAGGAAATTTGGGAATACATTACCTAAGACAAATGAGCAGTTCATTTTTTTTATGTTCCCATTGATATTTGGGGTCCTAGAGAAGCCTAAATGATGCCTGTATTCCCAAAGTGTATGAAATTAAATGGTACATGTATATGCAGTGAAGTAAGACAGCATCTAAATATTTAAGATCAGGTAAAAAAGTGTTTCATAGCCCTTGTTCTCACAAAATACTACGTTTGTTTTAGTTAGGAGTTTGTCTCCTACTTATAAATTGGTGCATTTATCTATAAGAAAAGAACACAAGCTCATGCCATTGCCCTTCCCAAACACATTTTCACAAACACTATGTATCCCTATTTGCTGGAGTATTTGTGTAAGTACATAAATATAAATATTAACTGAAAAAGGGAGATAATAGAAAAAGACAGACTTTTCTATTTAGTTTTTATTTCAGATGGGATAAACCGTCTTATGAATTTCCAGTTTAGGGTGGTGCAAACAACAGCTCTGTGTTTTGCATTGTTTTGTAAACACAAAGTATCACAGTGGAAGACTTGGGTCAAAGAATCAGACTGAGAGAAATCCTAGAAATTAATCTTAATTAGCTCCATACCCTTACAGAGGTAGGAGCAATGGCTACAGGAAGGATGAAATGGGTACAAACTGGGCTTAAGCAAGAGCCCAAATGACTGCCCTGAGATGTCCCCCAGCTCAGCAAAAGAAACCATCATGGTAAAATTTCTTCTAACACTGCAGATAGCTCTAAGAGTGATAAATGAAGACAGCAGTCAGTTTGTGAATTCTCTGAGTAGACTGAGCCTTGAATTTGCCTGTGCAAAATGGTTTCTTTAATCTTAGATTAATGAGTAACTAACATGAAGTCAAGGCTTGTAATCAATTACAGCAGCTTCCTAGCAGTTACAAACAGATTAGGCTTAATGGCCTTATTTCTGCTGTCATACATTCAACTTCTTTAAAAGAGAGACAAGAACATTGTTAAATTTGAAAGAGAACAAAGGAAAAGAAAAGAAAAGGGGAAAAAAAAAAAAAAAAGAAGGATGGAAACAAAATACTTGGCGTAATTTGTGCCAGCTTTTTCACCCAAAACAACCACTGTGGGTTTTGTGTCTCTCACAAGACTCTTAGGAAGAGGTTGAGTCTCAGTTATTTGAATAAATACCTCAATTTTTCTACAACCCAGGAATCTATAAATTCTTGGGACTAAGAGTCCACTACCAGTTATGAAAACCCAGTTTCCTTAACACAGCACCAAACTTGAACACAAACAGCTACCTTGGCCAACAGGCTCTTTCAGGAAATATTTTATTGCTGCAAGCATGCATCAAAATGGCATTAAAATTCAGTAGAAGTTAGATGACTAATTCCTATCAGAACTCTGGAAAATTCCAATTAATGAGCTTGGGAACATTGAGGCTAATAAGTGAAAATGTAGTTATTTTTAATTAAAAGGCACAGTGCTAATAAGGACTGTGAGCATCACAAAGTGCATGCAAAGCAGACATCAACGAAGCAGAACTGGCCCACATAACTCCTGTGGAGTGGCACAGTGGCCATTTCCTTGAATCCTTTTCATCAGCACTTGACTGCTTGTTTGTTCCAGCAAATTACATTTTGTTAGAAAATATCAGTTTCACTCGGTGGGGATGACAAAAGATCAATAAAGTCACAAACATGGGGAATGTATAATCAGCTCCTTCAGAGCTGGGAATATGGACAGTGTGTATGACCGATTGTTTCTGTGCTGCTGCAGAATATTGTGACATGCTAAACAGCACAGCTTTTGCACTTCCCAGCTTTCTTTAAAGGGGGAAAATTAGACCACTTCTGAAAAAGGTTTGTAAAAACTTCTGTATTGAGGCTTGCAGATTAAATGGACAGGGAATGTTCACAAGATTCTCTGCTTTTTCTGTTTTTGTTCTGCAATGCCCGATGTGAAAACAGACCAGTTGAAACGTGTCCAACAAATTGAAAGCAAAATCAGACTGAGATGAACAAATGAAAGAGCCCTGCTTGAACTGTAGGGAGTTTATTTTTGAAAACATCAGAAGTCACGTCTGTGTATCTTAGAATGAAATATTGTGACAATCTCCTACAATGATTTTGGCAAGTAAAGCAGAGGGCCGGCTATAAAATATAGCATAAAGGCACAATAGTCAAGACACCTAATCTATAAATCTTGGCCTTCTCTTTGATTAATCTCTTTAGTACATTGTATATTTACATGCCTCTGAGCTGTTTTAGCTAAACACAGTCTCATTTAGGAATAATTTATCCAGATTAGAGCTTGCATTGTATTTACCTCCAATATTTATCCTTGCAGTTCCAACCATCTCCCACACATGAAAATTCTCAGATGCTTTTGAATTTACCAAGCTCTTAACTACATTCACATTTAGATTTGTAAGTAGAACAAAAACCAGAACTTTATTTCTCTAGCCCATGGGAGATCTATTAAAATAAAATATCCAATGAGTCTGCCCATGGTTTGAGGAAAAAGATTGTGAGATTGTAAATAAACTTTAATTTTATAAAAGTGACACATTTTAATGCTCCTATAAATATAACTCTAATCCATTAATGTGCAACATTTTGGGCATGTCAGGCAACAAGCTGTGTATTTAATGACATTTATTTTACCAATTTAGTAAGGGCTCTCTTGCAAGCATTCAAATGTTCCTCTGAAAACAGCATGTAAATCACTATAAAATTATATTTCATAGTGGGAAAAAATACTAGAAACTACAATAAAGGCTTGAATAGCATGCCTGAGAAACCATCCTTTAATAAACAAATGCACATGTAATTTTAAAGCAGCCAAGCCAAATTTGAATTGACTGAATCTCTTCAACATTTCATTTTCCTGACAAGGCATTCCTGCCCATAAATTAAAAATAATATTGGTTTTATTTTTAACCAACTATACTATACTATGCAATCCCATGAATTATTTATGTTAACGATTTTTGTTCCCTTTTTGAGTTTTTCCCAAAAAATTGAAAAAAAGTTCACTAAAATCCTGGGAGTCAAACAGAAGCCAGAGGTTGTACATAAGGTAAAGGAAAATCATAAGTATTTTACTATGTTTTCTGAGTCCTCTACAATGTTTCTGCACACACAAAGTACTTGGCAAGTCTTTTCTAGAGGATAGTCCCACCCCTTCAGAATAGAGTCAGCACAGTGACAGAACACTCTAATTAAAGGGATTACTGCTAATATTATCACTATTATTACCTTCTGTGCATCACTATAAAACACCCAGGTATTCTCTAATTAGTACACAAGCAAAATAATATTGGAATCTTTGTGCATGGATAAAAGTATATATGCAATAGTGAGGTGAATTACAGAGTGACTTCACCACAACCCTTTGCTGCAGACCAGCCCTGAGCCTCCCAAGGACACAGCCCACGGGCTCCATGGGTGGCTGGCCACTCACAGGTGTCCCCTGGAACCTGCTGCAAGTGGCAATTGCTTGGTCCAGGGAGAGAGAGAAGTACCATAATCCTGCAGCTATGCATGGTGCAACTATACCAACAGCAGAAAAGGGTATTTTAATGAAAATATAGCAAAAATACATGGCAATAACTAGAGCTGATGATAGTTTTGGGAGACTTGTATGTCCGGGAAGAACAATTTGATAAATTAAGTCCTGAGTACCTTGTAAAAGAGGAGGAAAATTGAGGGGTTTGTAGTTTTTTCTTTAAGCCATAGTGATTGCTCCTAAAGAGATCGGAGCATGCTATAGAATAGGAATTATCAAATTATAGATTTCAACTTTCTAGAGACAGAGTCAATCTCTAAGGTGTCAACATACTTTACAACATCCTGGGGTCTTCATATGGCAACAAAGCATATTAACAATCTGCTTGTCTGTTTTCCTTATAGGCAACAAATCTGCTTTCACTTTCCTGAAACAGGGCTAAGACTAAAGCAATTACAGGAGCTGCATCACTTAATTTTGATGAGCTCTTCCATCAGGCTGCACAGGACTTCATGTGCTTGGAGCTGTGATTCCTGAAGGCATGGGGCAGGAGGTTTGCTAACAAAACAACAGCTGCATCTCACTACTTGGGTTAAACACCTGAGCACCACAGAAGCTAAAGATGATTTGGGGCAAGTCAGTGATTCTGGAGGCTCTGTAGGATTGTGTCGAAGCAAATCTACTGAAAACAAATACTCTGTGGCTGTCCTGGATAATTTTGAAATTCATAACACAAAGTTCTGAATGGAAAAAAAAAATATTTCTAGCATTTTTAAACCCAGATGCTTATACTCAGTGTACATAACCAGCAACAGCCTTTTGAAACAACATTTGGTAAACTTGTAGCTATGAATGGAAAAGTGCTGTTAAAACATGGTAAAAAAAGCACCAGAGACCACAGCTGGTGGCTTTCACATGTAGAACTTGTTAAGTACAACTGACACATGGTTTTATGCTGCTGCCTTTGTTCCTTTTCTGTCTCATTTTTCCACAGGAGGATGCTGATGGAGAGAAGGAAGAATAAGCTGTTGGTTTTACAGCTCCTTGCAGTGAAATTGAGTTAGTAATAAGAGTCTGCACTGGAAACAGAATAGGTAGAACTCCTACTGCCACCTTCCCAAAGAACCCAACCATTTCCAGCCACTGAGATCTGGAAGGGAAGACAGGGGCAAAGAGCAAGGCAAGTTCAGTTCTTGTTTGGGAACTGCCAAGTTGCTTCAAACACAGCTCTTGAAAACTAATCTGGAAGGAATTTTCCTGCAATACTGACTCATGTTTTTATGAAATTGTTTTTTCAAATTTGATTTCTCAGATGGTCTTAAAAGTAACTATAGTCGTAGTGTCATTTGGTGCTGCAGGAACAAACATAGAAGACACCATGAAAAAAATTAAATGGAATTAATTAATGCAAAAGCAATTATCAAGATGCAATGAAGCCACCCTTCCTTCTCCCACTAGCACTGCTGTGCATAAGCAGGTGAGTATTTAATGTGCTGAAACTCTGGAGAGTTTACCTTGCACTGCTGTATTTCCTGAGTGACTTATACCTTCTGAAATACAGACAGACTTCTTTATTGCCTTCATTTCCAAAGGAAGGCTCAGATGTGTTTTTTCTGGTAATTACTCAGTCCTATTCAAGTCACATCTGTGTCACTCCTGATGCACCTCTTACACACAACACTCAATGTCTCTCTTCACTGTTATATTCCTGAGGTACATGGGGATAGAGAGGATAGCTATCCAAGGTGAGTACGTAGTTCTGTTCTTGCTGTAAGACCAACACCAGAACAGGACTTCTTCCTCTGCATTTCAGTCCCTGTGTGGAATCTTACGGCTCACTGAACAACAATCGGTTATGAAAGAAGCATTTTGGCTAGAAAAGACTTTCAAGATTACCAAGTCCATTCATTTTTTGCTCATCTTCCAGAAATTTAAATATATACAATTCTAGGTATGTAAAATTGCTGAGAGAAAACATTACAGCCCTCTCAACTGAGCAGGAAAGAAACTTGACCATAATTAAACAGTTTTGCCAGGTACTCATGGGTACCTTCTTCCATGTGCTAATGATGGCAGCCTTTACATCACACTTCTTTTCCTACAGAAAGATTGAGATATTATTCCTTATTCTTTCCTAGAACTCCTAAACCTGTGACAGAAGAGAGAAAATAGAAAAGGGAAAAAAAAAAGGAAGTGTGCCCTCCTTACCCCCTCCTTATTTTTCGTAGCCTACAAACAAGTCCCTCCCTCTCACAGCAGAGCAGTTCAGGTGAGCTACTCCATTCCTTCTCAGCTTCCTTCTCCTCTATACAGGAATTACAAACTACTGCTCTACCCCACCAGTCTGATTTACTCAATCCAGCTAGGCAATGCAGATAAATTCTAAGCTCTATTCCTGCTGAATCACTCCATGCATGCTGAGTACGGGGAGGAAAATGATGTGTGGGCAGCGTTGCACACAACTGTCCTCAACCAACACCTATTTCTACACACAAATTTTTATATAGCAAGGGAAATTAATATTTACTCCCTTCTCACTTCTTGCCCGAATTGAAAATCCAGTGCCTTTCATGTCACAGACAGATGGGAATGTTTCATAAACAAAGTTCAAGCCTGTGACAATCAGACAAAGCATGGCATAAACAAATAAATGTGCTATAGACTTAGCTTCTAATCTCTTAATTTTCTGAATTACCTTTTGCATCCTTATCCTGAAGACCAGGTTTTTTTTCAAACTCTAAGTCTCTCCAAACTTGTTTGGTACCAAAATAAGATGTACAAAGAGCTCCTGGCTGCAGATACCACATCTGTGTTCATTCCTCCATTACAGGCTGCCTGTTTTACCTATCCCCCTATTTGTCCTCTCTTCAGTATAAAAAAAAACAAGGTGGTCAGAACAACTTGCTATTGTTCTGACCATAACCCCTTGCTAGGGTGCAATCTCATGTCCCCATTTCATCTGAGGCTCTCAAATTTTGGCATCTTTAAATTTCCTTCAGTTTCTTTGTGTTTCTATTTTTCTTGGTTTCTGTTTTTTTAAACGAAAAATTTGATGAAACTTGAAGGTAATCTCAAGAAAGTGTCATGGGATAACAGAATAAATTCTTGCCCTATTTTAATTAGAATGTGAATCCTACTGAGTTTAATTATGTCTTATTATAAATTTGACAATAAGGACAACCTGCCAAAAGATACACTTTTTTTGTTTGTTTTCCAGGAAAAGCTGTCACGGTCCATTTGCATCTCAGATTCACATGACAATGTACTCTGTGATTTAAACTTTGTTTTATAAATTCAACAAACAAACCTGACACACTGGGGCTCAACCCCCTTTGGGCCAGACTGGTCTATCATGTGAATTCTCTCATTCACCATTCCAGTCTTGAGGTCAGCCACAGCCTAGGCAAGGATGAGGCAACAGCTACACCAGCTCAGGGTTTTCTGGGACTACAGCATTTACTAGAATTGGACAACATCTACTGGAATAGAATAGTCACATTTACTAGAATAGGAGAATATTTACTAGAATAGTTGTATTTTTAATTTTATTAGAGAGAGCAACAATTATCTTCTCATATTTAATTCCTACTACTTAGCAATTTCCATGTTAAAATGTATGATTTTATGGTTTAATTTTTTCCACAGCACACTAATAAAATTCTCCTGTTTCTAAACATAATTAAATGTCATAGGTGTAGCCAATTTAGAAATATTCTAAATGTAAGAACCTTTATAACACTCTATATTATATCCTTACTGAAGTTTCGTGATTCATAGCAGTAATAATTTATTTACCTGCATTTTTTTCAATATGTTGATTAACAGAAAGCTAAATTTGTAGCTTCATAAACAGCAGTGCAGTAATGTGTATACTAGACATGAAAAATAATTGTTATATTAATCTTTTTACCTTACAAATATGGCAAAACATGAGAAGTTATATTTATGCTTCCCCAATCCAACACTAAATAAAAAATATTGCTTTAATTTGAACTGCATTTAAAAAACCCCCTGCCATTCCTCTCAATTAGTACCCTCACTAATGGATTTAGCAGTCCCTTAAAAGTAATTAAATGGGGAAGTGTTACAGAAACAACTGTTTTCATTTGTAAGGCATTAGACTGAAATCTGAAATTTTGCTATAAACAGTATTTGGCAAAAAGACTCCTCTTAAGTATAACAGAACCCGAAGAAGCAATTTGTGTAATAATACAGCACTAACCTTATTCCTGACTCAAATAGGAAGAAATGTTAAGGAATAATAGAGGTGGAAAGTAATAAGAACTTATTTCGGAAAGAAGTTTCTAATAAGAAACTGAGTATTGTAATTCAACTTCTATGAGTATTTAAGTCACTTAATAATGTGCTTCCTAATGCTTGCTTAGTTGATCTAGAGAAAGAAATTATATAAAATATTTAAAATTTGGGGAGAAGGTCAGCCTACTTATTTGATTTACACAGCATAGCAATATAACTTAAACCAGTAAAGCTCTCAACAAACTTAGATGCAAATTTAATGAATCACAACTAAATATTTGTTTTTCTTTTAAATGTTTTATGTACAATACACATGATTTTCCTACACCTTTTACCTATGTTGCTGAGCTTCTTGTTTGGTAGATTATGAAAATTAGATATAGGAAAAATTAGGGAAAGAAAGCAGGAAACCTTACTACTGTTTTCTTCCTTTTAAAAACAAAGATTAATGCAAACCAACAAATACTATTTAAAAATCCAAAACAAATAAACCACGAAGCAGAGCAAAAACAGAAGTAATGTCTTCATTTCAGCAGAGGCAGGAATACCAGACCAATCTTTAGCTGAATCAGACTTGGGGGCTGCCTTGGATTGAAAACATTGATCCACTGTAGCAAGATGCTGAAGGAAGGTTTCTCTGCAGGGTGCACCCAGTGCCAATGGGCTTGCTCCAGCACCTCCCAAGCAACCCCAGGGGCAGGGGCCCCTCCTCCAAAGCAGCCTGACAACAACACAACACAAAACACTTCTGACCCAATCCTTCTGAAATAAAATCTCAAAGCAAAAAGAAATTTCCATACATGTTTTAAACAGCTTACGTTAAACCCAGCATTGTGGCACATAACACATAGCAGTTGAATGGATGGGCAGAGTCTAACAGGATGAAGTTCAACAAGTCCAAGTGCCAAGTCCTGCATTTTGGCCACAAGAACCCCCTGCAATGTTACAGGCTGGGGACAGTGTGGCTGGACAGTGCCCAGGCAGAAAGGGACCTGGGGGTACTGATTGACACCCAGCTGGACATGAGCCAGCAGTGTGCCCTGCTGGCCAAGAAGGCCAATGGTACCTGGCCTGTGTCAGGAGTAGTGTGGCCAGCAGGAGCAGGGAAATCATCCTTCCCCTGTACTCAGCACTGGTGAGGGCACACCTCGAGTGCTGTGTCCAGCTCTGGGCCCTCAGTTTGGGAAGGACATTGAGATGCTCAAACACGCCCAGAGCAGGCAACGAGGCTGGTGAGGGGCTGGGAACACAAACCCTGTGAGGAATGACTGGAGCTGGGGGAGCTGGGGGTGTTTAGCCTGGAGAAAAGGAGACTTGGGACTGAGACTGTAGAGACCTCATCACTCTCTGCAGCTCCCTAAAAGGTGGCTGTAGGCAGGTGGGGTTTGATCTTTTTCACCAGGCAGCAACTGACAGAACCAGAGGAGAACAGCCTCAAGCTGTGTCAAGGAAAATATAGGTTGGATATAAGGAAGAAGTTTTTTACAGAAAGGGTGATAAAGTTCTGGAATGGTCTGCCTGGGGAGGTGGTGGAGTCACCATCCTTGGATGTGTTTAAGAAAAGCCTGGATGTGGCTTAGTTGAGGTGTTAGGGCATGGGTTGGACTCAATGTTCTTTAAGGTCTCTTCCAACCCAGCCATTCTGTGAAAAAATCCTCATATTGCACATATCCTACACAACAATTTCCTTGGTATCAGTCAGATATTTTTATAGCCTCATGTCTTTATGTATCCAAACATCCAGGCCATCCCTATTTCTGCAGGGTTCCTTCTCCTGTGGGCAGCAGTGCAGCCATTTCTCAGCTGTACTGCAGCAGCACAGCTTCAGCCCAAGCCCTGATTCCAGCTCCCTGACCAAGCCATTGTAGGATCAGCCCTGCTGCTCTATTTTCTGTGCAGTAACTCAGACTGCATCCCTGAACAAATCCACTGCTACTGTCACTGCTACGTGCTCCTCATTCTCCCCCATGCCAGTGGGAAATGAAGATATTATGGAAGGCCTACTGAGCTGCTCTGGATTATATATATCTATATATATGTATATATAATGTGATTTATTGTTAATGTAGGGAGTCTGAAGACCAGAGCACATCTTCCACCTTCAGATAAAGCTGTGCTGCCAAACCACAGAGCATTTTATAATTTGCTGTGCAGTTAGGTCTTGTTTACACAAGCAATGGGTTTAATAAACACCATGAGACATCATAACGACCAGAATTAAGGCAAGAGATATTCCAAATAACCCTGATTTTAAAAGAAGAAAATTATGAGGATACATTAGGGAATTGTATGCTAAATTTCAAATATAACATATGGACTTGATGTTTAAACCCCCTAATGAGCTCCTAGCAGTGTTCAGACTCAGAAGACCTTGCTAATTCCATTTTGTGGCTCTAAGAACCAGTGATGACAGAGACCACTTGGAGTGAGTTCCAAGAAAAAAAGATTTCCCTGGCTCATAATAATATATTTATATTTTTTAAGTAGCAAAACTCCCTCTTGCAAACGTACTTTTTCATAATCCTAATTTTAAAAAAATTAATTTCAGGACATTTACAAGTATATCAACAACATGAACTGCGAATTCCTCTCCAAAAAGTAATAAAGACAGATAAGCTGCTGAGGAAAACAAAGGGAAATAGACCTGAGAGTAATGAACTTAAATGAAAAGGGAAAAATATTCTACTTCATCCAGGGAAGTGAAGTGATGGCATTGAAATACATGGAACAAAACCTGTGGAACATAGGGAGAACTATGTAACAAAGTACATAAATCAAGATCAGAGCATGTAAATCAGGTAGGAAGAAACGAGGTGGAAATGAGGAAAAATGTTCTCATAATAATAAAAATACAATTTGAAATACATGATAGCTAAAAGGAAAAAAGACCATTTAGCTACTTTAGTTTGTGAAAAGGACTACATGATGGGAAGTTTGCTGATGAATGGACAGAACCCATGAAAGTACTGTGCCAGCTGTCATTGCCTGACTGCTCTTCAGCTGTGCTTCCCAACAAGGAGAGCATTGTCCTCTGCAAAGATCCCCAAGTATTGATTTCTGAGAGAAATAAGAGGCATTTTCTCAGGTGAGCACCTCACAGTTCAGCATAAAACAGAAAACTGCACTCTGAAAATGGCTCCACTCTTTACTCAGAACTATGAATTCTGTGCTGGTTTAAAGTGGTTTGGATTTAGGCAAACGTGTAGAACAAGGCAGGAAATAAGGAAACAGACCCTGTGAGAGCAAGAAATCATCCAGATAGATCAATTCACTTATACTGCCTCAGTTTTGGGGTTTTATTGGTTGGTTTGAGGGTTTTTTTCCGAGCAGAGATGTGTCACCTAACCAATCAACACTATCTCCATCAGTGAGGTCTCAGGTCTCCAAGCCAAAGGTTTTGAGTCAGATTTGGGGAGTTTAAGAATGAACAAATCAGAATTCAGTATGTTCTACCTAATCCTGTAAGAAGTGTGGTCAGGAGTAACTTTGGGAGAGACCCATAAGAGACCCTGAGTATCTGAGCAGAAGCAGAATGAACCCCAGAGCCCTGGAGCATCTGTCCTTGTGCAGCACAGCTGGGACCACTGTGCTGACCCACTAGACCTTCCTCCCAAAGCACACAACTTCCCTGTTCTGCAAGCAAGGTGATTTCATTTGTTGTGCCTGACATTAAAATGCCCTGACATCAGCTCCATTTAGCCTCCATGCTGACAACTTGGTCTCAAGACAAGCACAGCTTAAAAGTACACCTCTATTAGAAGGTACCAAGGGTTTTTGGCTACTACAGTGCTTGTTATGATTTAGGATAAATGGAATCCTTCCTCCTCCATGATTTTTTTTCACTTTTACAACTAGTCTCCTGGGTAACTTGAAGGAGGCAACTGGATAGTTTCCAGAGTTACGTTTCAACTCCAGGGTTTTGAATGGATATAATAAATTAGTTATAGAGAGACTTAAGAATTATTAAAACATAAAAACTACTTCATTAATCCTTTGGAAAAAATATTCTCTTGATGCTAGTTATCCTATCATTCACCTACAAAAATCTCTTCAACAAACAAAACCAAGCTGAGATTCTGGCCTGAGGTGCAACATGGTTCTCATTTAAGAAATCATTACTCTTAATTTTGAAAAGCCTAAAGGCTATTAGGAAATATCAGTGCATGTGAATTGCAATATCATAAATTTTTGGTATGCATGCTATAGTATATAAAACACTGAAAAATTTCAGAGCAGCTCTTTATACAATACGTGGTCTGCACTCATCCTTCTTATTCAACTTCTGTGCTAGCATGATTTGGAGCTCAGCTCAGTCACAACATAAGCCTGATGGAATGTAATGACAACTCAGATTATATCTGGCAAACATAATTTGTATTCAAATCAGAAAAATGTATTCATTCTAATTTAGGAATCTGGCAACATAAGGACAGTGGCATTTGCAGTACTGTCAGTTTTTGAAAGACTTTCTGACTGAATTTATTAGCCACATAAGTAGAATAGAACTCTGTACTCTTAGAAATTATGAGCTAAATGACATTTTGTTTGCTTGTTGATAGGTTAGTTGAATTCACCTTTCCCTATAGAAATATTCTCCATCTATAAACTTACAACTACTTAGTATTTATAATAGAACTATTAGCCATGGAGTAAAGTATTTTCATGCATATAACATCCAGCTGATAAACAAAGTGGGTTTTCTTTCTCCAGAAGTTTTCAAAATAACATTTACCTTTAAAAAGGACACCCCACAAATACACAGCAGGCCAGATAATTGTTTTCCTGCTCCTTTTTTTAATCTGGAGCAATTCTAACACACTTACTGCAATTTTTGTGAGTTCACATCACAGTAACTGAAATCAGAATCTGGATCAGTTTTTCAAATACAACAGTTGTTTGTTCAGCTGGTCACACATTTGGAAGCAATTTCTAGTGCTTTAAAATCATGTCAAATGGATCCATTTCCCTCTCCTGCCTCTCACAAAATGAAATTAAATTCTCCATAGCTCAGAAAATGTCCAATCCTGCAACGTCCTGTGCATTTTGAGAGAAGTTATCCATGCCAATCTTGTAACAGTTGAAGAGATTTTTCCCTACGCTCACATCAGCTAACTGATGTACTTGTAGCAGCTACCCTGCTTTGAAATTAGAACAGGACAAGAGCCATAATCTTATTTCACTTACTCATTACAAGATTAGTTTCTGGCATTACTCCCCAGAGTAAAACATGTCTGAAGAAAGCAGTCAAAGAATTCCCATGCATCCATTTAACTTAGTTGTAAAAAAAATTCCGTATAGGCTTTACATCTAGCCTGAAAACGTGGTGATGAAACACCCTGTGTGACTTATGCTGCTGAAAGGGCACAAGGAAGACATCAGTGGAAACCAAGATTTGAAAGAAAATGCTTGCTCAGGAGGAAGTTAAACTGAAATGTGTGGCATACATGAGCAAAAGCTCACAGCCACCCCTGGCCACTGCCCTCCCAACTCCTTCCATGAGGGATTTTCTCCTATAAGTGGGATTAGCAGCTCATTTGCACTATTCTGCTCTTAAATCAGCCCCCAGAGAGGAGCTCAGCATCAGAGAAGGCATCATGGCCTATTTCTCTGAAAGGTGCTTGGCAGTGGTTTCATAGTTAGCTAAGATAAATGTCTGTATACAATTGTAGGGCCAGCATGCTGCTTTTAAGACCTGTTATGGTTTCACTGGAAGTCTTCTGGAAACAGCAGGAGATTCTACAGCTGCATTAAAGATTTACATGAACATGAACTAACTGAAATACCATCCAGTAGCCAAAAATCCCAATCTATAAAGTATGCAAGAGTAAACTGAAGGACTATGAAACTAAAATGTTACTCATTGTAACTTACTCAGAGTTCATAGAGCTGCATGTCCCCAGAACCACTATGAAACTAAAATAAACTCAGCCCTGTCCCAGGCACTTCAAGAGTCCCAGATCAGACAGGAGCCTGCAGCTGCCATCACACCACTGTTGTTGGCATCCATCACCAGCCAGACCTGCTCCTCAGGGTTGAGTGATGATGGATTTTATGTCTACTGGATGTCACAGCACATGTTGCAGTTGAGACAGCCACAGTGCACAGAGAGAGTATCACCATACAATTTCAGAAGGCTTTAAACATTCACCCATACAGAGTGTCATCCTATTCTTCAGAAGGCTGCCAGCAGCTGCCCTTCTCGTTCTTCAGCCCAGCCTTTTATCCCCCTCATGTCCATGCCCTGCCCCTGTGTGCCCTCTGCTCCCTTTGGTGGTTGCTCAGTGCCCCTGGGCACTCCATGGCTCATTGCTGTCAGTGCTGCTCACCTGCTGCTCACAGCTGTGCCCACTGGGGATGAGGCTGGGCCAGCCCCACTCCCAATCACCACACACTGTGTGCCCACAACTGGAGGCCCCTGAGGGCTGACATCCCTCCATAAATATCAAGTCAGGTTTGTTTAGCTGGATTCAATGGTCCATCAGGAATGTTGGAATCACTGCTCATGAGCCAGTCCTCCTTGCAAGCCCCTCAGGCAGCAGTTCACATAGCTGGTTACATCTGCTCTTCCCAGCATCTTGAACCCAAGGGCAATACCCAGTGCCTGCCATTCTAGAAGGATACAGCAAGGTATAACAGATATTTTACATTGATTCATGCAGATAAAGCTTAACAGGTTCAGTATTATTTGTTCAACACTCCCATGATGCTCACAAGATATTTAGAGGGTCTGTGTTCACCCACAGCTGCATAATTCTCAAATATTTCTTTTCTTGCCTATTTTACCCACTTGTACAGCATAACCAACAATTACACCTGATGAAACAATGCTACAGCATGGTTTTTTGTTTTTTTTTTTTTTTATTTCAGGCCATTTTCAACCATCTCATTCACTGTTTTCCTGGGATCACTGCAATGGTGCAATAGCACAAAAGATCTAACTCTGTAGAAATTTCTGTTTCACCTCTTGTAAGACCCAGAAAATTCCATATTTCCCACTTTGTGCATTTGGTGTAACATACATAAATTAAATACATAAAATCACGATGAAGTAACATTACAGACAATATCTCACACATAAGAGAAAACAAACCCCAAAAGCCTATTATTATTCACAATTGGTGGTCAGTTAAAAAAGAGTATCTGACAGCTCTGGCTGAAAACAGTACAAAAGCTGAAAAACTCAGTGATTCAAATGAAAGGCTTTGAAGTCAATGAAGTGCAGAGTCAGGATCTTATTCAGCAAGATACAGGAATACATGCCTAACTTCAAACATCTAAGTAGGCCAGCTCAATTTATTGCATTATGGCACCTTTATATAAAAATGCAAATGAGAATCAGATACATCTACTTCAAAGAACATCTCCTGAAAGTGTGCTCTGATACCAGCTGGGTTCAGAACTGAATTACACACACTTCATGGCCATGTGAAATCCTAGGAAGGTATGGCCTTATACTTCAGTTCCAGGCAAGGTTATTCTGTGTTATTTCTTATAACCACTTCATTTGCTCATTTCTGGACCTCTCAGAAGATCATAGGCTTCTACCTGAGTAACGAGTCAGCCTGAGTTAGAGGTGTAATATGATCCTACAAAGATCTTGGCATGCAAAAAAGCCCCCAAACTAGTTAAATGCAAAAATGATATATGAATGTGAATTATCAGATGCTTCTGGTCTGGAAGGATGCACTTTTAACAAGGCAGAATCTTTGCATTGTTCAAAAATTTAGAAAACAACAGCAACATATAAAATATTATGAAACAGAGCTCCAACTGGCAAAAACTCAATTTGTGGATCTGTGCAAGTACTGTCAGCTACGAATATGTGTCTGTGTCAAACTGCAATGAAAAGGAAGATATTACTTCATTTACTAGAGGTTATGAATATTTGATAGAGACTGCTCTACTACCTTAATGAAATCCCTCAGGGACATAAAAATACAAAGTTAGCTCAGGGTAGTATCTCAGCAACACGGTCAACTTAAACCTAAGGTGATATTCGCTCCTCAGTGCAGAACATAAAATGAATTGCTCAATACAAATAGTTTTATAAGTCAATGAAATTAGCTTGTAGACGGTTTTAAAAGGTTTTAGCAGTAAGATGACTTTACTAATGCCAGTAACTTTGGGAGAGTGCAGCACTATACGGGTGCTGATGGCATTATATTTCCCTCCTTTGCCACTGGTGAGGCTCTAATGGGATTGTCTAATAAAGACATAAAATAACCTGATCTAGGAGTCTAGTCTGTGCTTCACAGGGTTTAGTAATTTCTCAAAAGTGTTGCAAGGACAGGCTAGATAATGGGAAAGTTAGAATAAATTAAGAGACAAAAATAAATTTGTGCAGCATGTAGACTGCACAACTGGCAGAGAAGTTTGAGGGGAAGTCTGTTAACTGAAAAACTGCAACTGCCTGCATGAACTCTCTTACTCTGCATCCTGTTCTGCTATTTTTATGGTGGTTTTTACAAATTTCATAATAAAAAAAAAAGTTCAGATTATAGAGTTTTATAGTTGTGTTTGAAACAAATACTTTAAAACTATAGCTACTTTTTTCTACCTTTCTATGCATTTTCAGTCTATAAATGAACAGATGTCTTAATTTCTTTGCTGTATCACTGTTTCCTATATGTATTTGTAAAAGACACACTAAACAGTACAGATTTTTTAAACCATCTTTTTCAACTGGTCATTTCTCATACTGTACATCAGGTTTTCCTCTTAGTCCTCTACTCATCTACTTTCTTATTCAGTCACAGTTTTCACTCATGTACCTCACTGGCACAATGTAAGGATGAGCCTCAGTCTGACAGACACTGAAATTTTACCTTTCAAAAGACAAGAGCATTATTTATTATTTATTATTACTTTTTTGGGGGTATGAAACATAGTTCAAGCTAACATGTATTTTCACTGACTGAACATATTAAGAAGGTAAAAAGAGAATAATGTATTCATTACACTCTCCACCCAGAGTGGAGAACACAAAAATATATGCAAGCCCAAATAAATAATCCCAGAAGCTTTTGGGGGGGTTGGCATTTCAGATAAATTTACTGTGCCTTCCAAAGATATAATTCTTTATTTAGCACACTACTGGCTGAAAAAGTACTTCAAGGCATTTTACTTCCATCAGGTGTTCACAACTTCACTGGTTTCATCACCTTAGAAGCCCTCCCCAAAAATAGTATTGCCTCCCAGCCTTCAGATTTTTTGGATTGTATTCTGGGAGATACAAGAACTTGAGGTTTTAAGGAAAATGGGCAAATAACTGGTTTGCTAATTAAGACGCTGAATTTCTATTTTGCATTTATGAAATATTATGAAATAGTTAGGAAATTGTTTTGATGCTTAACATGAAAGTTAAAATCGTTGTACATGTCAGTACTTGTCTGTGTACTGAGAAATTATAACTACCCAGTTCAGCAGTATCTTCATGTAATGATTTGCCAATCCCTCTTCCTCTAATTTGAACTATTTTTTTCCTTCAGCTAGTGCACATTTTTTGCCCCCAATCTCAATCTTTTTCATGCCTGTATTGTTCTCCAGTATTCATCTTTTCTTTTCTTGCAATGATGTTTAGACATCTATCAAATTCCTGGGTTTTTTTGCAATTTTGTTTTGTATAGCAACAAAACTTCTGCAGCCTGTCTTGCATTCACAGACCTAAAAATACTGTGTAAGGTATTCTTGGTCCCTCTTTATTGTATTACCCAATCTGCACATTGGGACTTGTTTTTTTCCCTATTACACAGCTGTAGATGACATTATATTTCCCTATATGTGCCATCAATGATAGTGAGTTCAGGGAGGCTCAGATGCAGACATTATACTTGGCTCTGTTGTCACAGCAATAACCCTGTGGAAGCAGCAGGCAAGGCCTCTGAATTAGCCCATTTTTAATGTTCACTGCAACCCAGGGTCTCTATCTAAGCACCATACTCTCCAGTTCCAAGCAGACAGTCAGCAATAGAGCTATTTCTAAGCTCTAGACCTGTCATTTTATGTCACCTCATTAAAGGTTGTTTTTAAATACCCCGTGGACTGTATGAAACATCACAGAGCACGACTGAAAACTGGATTTCCTCCATTGTCAGCAAGAAGGCCCTACAGCAGTGCAATCCCCCTGCAACAAGAGGATTGGCAATGGACTGAAGCAAAATCTTCCTCTTTAACAATCTGTACTGCCTAAGTACTGTAAATGCAATCTTGGGATTCGAGTGGTGCTGCTGTGAACAGTCTCAGGTTCATTAAGGCTCACAAAGCACTGCATTGCTAATTCAGGGCTGGCCATGGTACTTCTGTCACATACTTAATGGACAGCTGCAGAGAAAAGGGATCATTCAGGCTTCTGATGAAATGAAATGGCCCCATTCAGTGGTTTCACTTGCCATTAGCTAAGGAATGCTTCTCTCAGATTAGAGATTAGTTGACAGAATGTTTGTTCTGCAGGCATTTATGACCTCAGCTACCCCTACACACACAAATGTTCAACCAAAACTTTGAGCACTACTAAAATACCAATCCAAAGACTATAGCAATCAAAATGAACGTGAGACAAGAGAACTCAGAATAATGCATAAGGATTCTGGAAGGATTGCATTGCAGCAGCATAAAATCAATTCAAGTCATTCAAGTCTAAAGGTTATTCTCAGGATCATTTAGTGAGTATTTGTCAAAACACTCATTTGTTGACACATCAGAATGGCACTGTTTATCAAATATTGATAACCTGTATCATCATCATCCACTTATATTCAAAACAGAACTATATTAGGGGACAACTGATCTCACTCAGATTGGTATTTCAAAAGTCTGAACCTTAACAAAGAAGTGAAGGCTAAGGAATACAGAGAGCAACAGAATATGGAAGGTCTTTGAAAAATAGAAGTGAGCCACAGATGTCACAGGCTATAACTAAAGTGTTCTTTTTGGCACAAAATAAACAGAAATTAATGGCTCTAATGTAGAATGCATGTATTGACTGTGCAACTGACAACTTTTGCTCTGCACATTTGATTTCAAGAGGTAAGCTAAAGGCAAATCTTGCAGGGTTAACTGTGGCAATTGCCACACCCTAAACTTTTTCTCCAAGGCATAAACTAACATTTTAGCTACCTGCATTGTAGAGTTGTTAGTGTTATAACATATTATTTATATTTTGAAGCAAAAAAATCAGCAGGGTCATGAGGACTGTTTACAAAAGAATCTTGAAAGTTCTAGTGCTGCTCTGAACAGTCTATGTCCACCCAAATAATTTGATAATATCACTGAAATAACACAAGACAAACACAAAAGTTGACAAGAGCTGTCTGAGACCCTCTTTGGGAAATACTTTCACAACAAAACAGCATTTGGGTTCCACCACCCAACTTCATTCTTGCTCTCCCTGGAAGGCACTGTCACTCTGGTTCAGCAATAAGTTTACCTGGGTTAGTCTGTTGTGATCAAGAGATTCTTTCAATACTTGGTAAGACTAGTCAAGGTATAAAAACAAAGTACATTACTGTAACTCATAATAGTTTATTTCATATGCAGCTCTCCTACACAAACTCCATCACACTTGTGCTAAACTACTGTTTCAAGAGTTGCAATTGCTAAAAGATCAAGTGATTGGACATACCAGTCCTTCATAAACAACAAATAAAGAATCCCAGTAAAGCTTTGATTGAGCTCAGAAGCCCAAGTTTACCTCCTAAACCCTATTTAACAAACAGTGTGGGAAAATGATCAGTCACACCCTTTGCCCCAGTCACTGTCAGTGATACTTTGTCCTGCAAACACAAAAGTTTACTGAGCTGCTTGGCAAGTAACCTACCCACAATGGTAAACAGATTTGCTCTGTTTAAAGACACCTGGCCTGAGTGTGCTGTAAATACATACACAGCAACTTTTAAATCTTATGGCATTTCCCTCAGTTCCATTTCAAATTATTATTGTTTCAGAAAATAGTTCTATTAAAAAAATTGAAAAAAAAATCACAGCCTGATCTGTGTCTGGAATTCTAATCTGAGATGCAGATAGGAATGGGCAGGATGTTTAAAACTCAATTCTCTTATATGATCAAACACCTTTGCTTATCTCTTGCTAAAATATTTCAGTGCAATTTATTCTCTACAATAACATCACACACCAACAAATAAATCATTCTTTTTCTCTTTCCATTGTGTCAGAGTGCAAGGCAAGCACCCATAAATGCAGATCATCCATTTCCATCTGGTGTTTTCCTCTTCCTAAACATTTGTAAGTAAAGCTTGGTAATAGAGCCATTTTTGCCCAAGCAACAGGACA
This sequence comes from Urocynchramus pylzowi, assembly GCA_013397555.1. Taxonomy (NCBI): domain Eukaryota; kingdom Metazoa; phylum Chordata; class Aves; order Passeriformes; family Fringillidae; genus Urocynchramus; species Urocynchramus pylzowi. The sequence continues at coordinate 211,973 of VZRH01007024.1, read as the reverse complement.
AAAGACAACAAAAAATATGTAAATCATGTCACTTGACCTATTGCTGGATTTATGCAGCCCCAATTCAGGAAGGCAAGGCAAAAGCACTGACAAGAGTCCATAAGACTTCAGTGATCCTTAACAGGAATGGCAGTGACTGACATTAGCTGAACATTTATTTCACTCTTCAAGAAGAGATTAACCAGGGCAAGAGCAAACAAATCTGCCCATTTTCAATTGATTCAGCCTTAATTAAGAAGAATGAGATAAAGACAAGTGCATCTGGTAGGACCCTGTATTATCCTTTCATATTCATATGAATGTTGGTCTTAATTCAGTTTTGGCTGCTGGAATAACCCATCTGATCCCTGTGAGGACTCCTCTTGTCATTTGTCAAGTTCAGTGCTTGTCTGACAAAACCCTGCCAAAGATATTGAATAAGCAATCATGAAAATGAGGAAGAGATAGAGATTTATGAACATAATCTGCAGAAAAGGAGATCTTCCAGATATGCCATTTATTACAGCTCTGCATATAAATTCCACTGAACTTCAAGGAACAATTCTGATAACTTTAAACTGCAGAGAAGCAAGGGGCGTCACTCTTTGTGGTGCATTACTGGAACAAAAAAGCTCCTTACACACTTACTAGATACTGAAGGACAACTTGACCCAGCTATAAAAAGACCTCACTTTGATCAGTCATTGATGAGGAAAAAAAGCCATATTGATGTGATTAAAAGGAAAGTTCGGTACAGCTACATTTATAATTGTGTACATGGACACAATTTTGGAAAACATGACACTACTGACAAACCAAGAACCAATTTCAGATTGAGGTAAAAAATGATACAATAGGAATAAGTTTTCATGATATTTATCTATAAAATAAATATGTAAACCACTAAAGATGGAGAAAGGAGAAATAGAAAAGAACAATAGAAGTGAGTTAGTTGAACATATTAAGGTATTACAAGCAGCTCCTTTGATTCCTCAAGCCCAGTTGCTCAGCTCAGTTTCAATAAAGATGACACACCCATATCTAATCTCTGGAATCTGATACAAAATAGTAGCTTTATTTTCTAGCACATAGGTGATACTCATGAATTTAAACAAGGATTAGAAGTTGAGCTGGGATCCAGATTTGCTACCATACACAGACTTAATTCTTGTTTTCCATACTGCAGGCATTTGTGCAACAGCAGGCAAGAGCCATGCCAGCTGCACTGTTTACTCAGAAGGCAGAGAAGGAGCTTCCTCCACCACTTTGTCTCTCAGCCCCTGCCTGTTTGCTTTAATTTCTCATTACAGGAATAGTGTCATGTCTTTCAAAATCAAGGGCCAGGGTGTGGTGGGGAGGAATGGGTTGAGGAACAGAGAGGTTCCTAAAATTTACTGTACATTATCAATAAACAATGCCATATTTTCAATTCACTATAATGTTTGTTATAATTAATAAAATATAACAAAGATTATAAGATTAGACTCAGTTTATTTAATGTGATTCATGAAATTTATAATTTCAGATTTATAGGATTGGACTACACATACATCTGTATTTCACAGAGCAAATCATTCCAAGAGAGAGACACCAGAGACAGGGCCTTGCATAAAGCTCCTCAGAGTCAAACATGTAACATTAACAAAGGGATAGTGTGGAAACCCAGGGCACAGGGAATATTCCTCTGTCTGCTCTGGGGTGTCCTGACCCCCAGGGGAGCACTGACTTGGACCCTCATTCATGGAGAAAGTCTTCTAGATTCAAGATAGACTAGAATCCACAAAAGTGTGAAACAGATTATAGAGAGTAGTGTAGATGTATCATTTGGGTGAGAAACTTAGGTTTTGGGATTTTTAGTATGTTGTGGGTGGAAGCAAGATGGGGGACACAAGGTGGTGTCCTGGGTTTCTTCTTCATGCTTCTTCTTCATGGGTTTGGGTGGCACTCTGTAATTGGGCAGAAAAGTCTGCATTGCGGGATCTTTGGGATCAGTTATTGGGTTAAAAGGGAAAATAATCTAGGTGTCAGTTCTTAATTGGATAGTTTAGTCTTAAAAGACCTTGTAACAAGGGATTGTTAGCCATTTTGCACCTTGTTAACAAAAAGCTGCCGAACTCACCTACTGAGACTGGAACATAGATAAGAAATAATAAACCCTTGAGTCCAAACATGAACTCCCATCTCAAGTGCCTTTAATCCAGACCAGAGAAACCCACAGGACAGCTTTGATAAAGCCTCACTGGAACATCCTTCCCCCTATACAGAGGAACTCCCAGATTATGAAGCATTCTTTAATGATCTCTAGGAGGAAATAAGGTAATATTGTGCCCTGCTACTATCACACTGCAAGGATGTGTAGCACCTATGAAAGTGGGTTGTACCTAAATGGAAAGCATTTATTATCTAGCAAGTAGGTAGTCAACAAATTTCAGCATCTGGTAGTGTGACACAATGATTTTTGAGCAAGAATGTAATAGAGTTTTTCCTCATTTTGGCTATTGGGGTTTTTTTTCTGTATGTGTTTGGGATAGAGACAGCTTCCTCATACTATTTTTCTTCCCTGCTGAGGAGGTGAATCTCATCTCCCTCTATACAGCACAAAGACATTTATTCTTAGATAGTGCTTGATTTGTTTCAGAAGACTTGGACACTTAGGGAGTAAACATTTGTAAACAGAGCAGTTATATGTAGGAAAGAGGCCTCAGTTCAGAAAGAAAAACCTCTAACATGCAGAAATACAGCACTGTTAGGCCCAGGGCTCAGACTGTTTCACACAGCTGTAGTTTGGCAGCTCGTCCCTCAGCAAACACTTGGAGCAAGCAGCCTGAGTCTTCCAGCAAAGCACTTCATTGTCACTGATTTGACCATCACGTCAAGGAGCATACCTGCTCCAGCTTTTGCAATCTGTTTGCAGCTTCACAGGGCAGAAAAAGGCTGTCAACTTGCTCTGATTCACATCTTTTTTCCGATTCTAAATCCAGGTTAAATTGCAGCTGCCATTTGTAGGCAATGCTTTTCCAGCACTTCCTCCTCTAAGCTGTGTCTACCAAAGAGAGATTGCTCTGACTGCTTTACTGCCCACTCCTGTGGAGAACCGTGCCACGCCAACAAAGCAGTACAAACTGCATGGACATTGTTCTCTGGTGTACAAATCCATATTCCAAGGGAAAAAAATGTCAATCAAAGGGGAAAAAACCCACAGAAACCTAAGTGTCGAAACCAAAGATAGTCTGAAGGCATTTTATTCCTGTGCCTGTTTCTTTACAGCAAGAAGACAGCACAAAAAAAACCCCAAAAAACAACAACAACAACAAAAAAAACCAACAAAAATTCAAGGAAAAAAAAAATATTGGCAATAGAAACTGCTCAAGATTGAAACAGAAGAATAGCTGCAAGATGACAAGCCAGCACCTCAGGACAGCCACATCAATTTGTGTAAAGGAAGAAATTAATTAAAAGTAACTTTTCAGCTTTTTGACGATTCTTAACAGTTGTAAGAAATAATACCCTGCACAACCACTAGGAATCCTTGATACAGTATTAATTTCATTAAGATTCTTCCAACAAACTGCATTTATCTAAAACTTTGAGGACAAAAGCAGCAAAAGTTCTCAGACTTAAACAGAGACAGGACTGCCTTTCTTTTTCCTAATAAAGCTGACCCTTGAAGCTTTATTTAGTTTTTTAATCTATTTGCTTTAAAACTGGTAATTTAGAGGTTTGTTCAAAACAGAATGGATTTGCTGCTCAGAGAGGTGAACTGGTTTGGACAAGACATTTCCAGAACTCTATCCCTGTTTCCACAGTTCAAAATTGTTCAATATCTTCCTTGCAAAGAGATGTAGTATCTGCCACTAAAGCCACAATGAAGTCTATTGACACTACTGTAATGACTACTCTGGAAAAAGCTGGTTTTTATCCCTCTATATACTGCCCAAACCTTTGGTCTAAAGAGCAAACAAGGAAAATTCAATGCTTGGGCTAAATGCCAAAACACTCCTGCAGCTTTGGCTCACTCCTTACCTCCACATGACCTAGAGAGATAATTTGAATTATTCCATAGACACCATATGAGACACATCACCTCTACACCAGTGTCCTCCACATCTGAAATCATGGACCTCTTTCCCACAGTGATAAATGGGACTCTACAGGAATTTGAGTGGATTTCCCATATTTTTCCTTGCTAATATGCAGGAAAAGATAGAGGCCTGACAAGGGTATTTAATGAAGTGCCCATACTGGAATAAACCCATAAAAGACCCTCCAGCATGCAATGCCACAATGGTTTGCATTACCACCTAACAACATTGTGTTATGCACTGCTTTCATCTCAATAAAATGGGTATACAGAGATTTTTTTATAACACACCTTTAAAGAACTATGAATACAGCTAAAAATGAGTCTGAAACTGTGCATGGCTATACATAAGAGCCATACTAAACCCTATTCCTGTGAGAGAGCTGAAGTCCTGTTTCTGCCAGCTTCTTGTCTTCTGTCATTTCTGATTACTGATGCAATATGTGTCAATGTTCAATAATGACTGCTGAAGTCTTCATGCTTGATGGCTTAGGATGTCATAATCAAAGTACAAGCTTTATTAATCCTCTCATCAATAGAAGCCACAGGGTGCCTGTCACATTTCATTTGTGTGTGCCAAGAGTAAATAAACTGCAGCAAATGAAAAGTGTGTTTATAAATATGGACAGATGTCAAGTGCTTTACACAGTTACCCGTGCTGCTGTTTCCTATTATAAATTTCCAGGCTTTATGCAATGCTAGTAGAGCCATACTTGAAGATATCTCTGTTTACATGGATATGTTGCACTAATTCTGAATAAAATGAAAAGAAAAACTATTAAACTAATGGCCATGTGGGAAGAATTTCACATCTCGGTCTGTCTCACAACTTTTATTCAGCTAGCAATTGGCTGTTAGGGCAAACTATAGCATTTGAAAATCTGATTTGCAATGAAAGGGCAATGTACAATGTGTTAACAAACATTGTACTTTCTGGATTTGAGGCAGTCAGGTGAGAGATGGAAGATACTCTGCTCAGAAGTGCACCATGCAAGCTCATACAAGTATTTCACTTGGCAAGCTGTAGTTACCATCATTGAATTTGCAGGTGCCCTCAGGTCAGGGAGGAATGATGAGTCTGACTCCATGTTCTCAGAAGGCTAATTAATTATTTGATAGTACTTGATATTATATTAAAGAATACTATACTAAATTAGACTGAACTAAAGAGTACTGAAAAGATACTTACTGAATGCTAAAGAAATAGTAATGAAAACTCGTGATTCTTTCCAGAGTCCTGACACAGATTGGCACCAATTGGCCAATGAGCCAAAACACCTCATACCAGAATCCAACCAGGCAATCACCTTCAGGTAAACAATCTTCCATGATACATTCCACTTGTGCACAAACACAGGAGAAGCAAATGAGATAAGAATTGTTTTCCTTTTTGCTCTGGGGCCTCTCGTTGTCTTTTCAGCTTCCCAGGAAAAAACTCCTGGGGGAAGAATCCTGCCCAGAGAATGTGGATGCCATATAACCACTGCTTTAACAGGACTGAGGGAAGTTCACTGAGATACAGAGCAGATTATGCTAAAAGACAAATTGTGACTAGCTCACTTTACACATGGAAAGTTCAAGGCAAGAGGAGATAATGTTATTTGCTCATATCCCTGTGTTTTGCTCCTGGCTCAGTTTCTTGATTTGGAACATAATGGACTTGCAAAAGTTTGTAGAAATCACCAGGGCCTTCACAATAACAAATGATTTGGTGATAAAAAAGTAATCAAAATTGACTGTAATTGAATATTTTAAGGTGATGCATGCAAGAAAAGATAGCTGCAATTTATGCCTGAACACAATGCCTGAACATTAACATTCAAAAATGCGACTCAGGAGTTGAAATACATAGTTCTACTGGGGAAAAAAGAGTGATCTCAGTAATGTTCAGCAAACCAATCCACTGACACTGCTTACAGAGAAGAAGAGCCAAGAGATGAGATGCAATAATGTCATCATGCAAACCCACAGAGCACTTGGATTCTGCCTGCTGTGGCAGCTCTGATTCTCACATGGAAAACAGTGAAAATGAAGCTCTAAAGAGCAATGGCATGGAGGATCAGTAGCAGAAAATCAGTGCCATATGCAAGGAAAAATGGAATAAAATAGGACATTTTAGCCTGAGAAAAAATTACTGATAGAACAGAATAACAATAACACAGCTTAAAGAAATAAAATCACAAACAGCTTTGAAAAAGGTTGTAAAGATTATTTGGTCCCTCCCACTCAGGTGAAAGAACAAAACTAGAAGGTTGTGAATGCTGAAAGCTTAGATGGCTTCAAAGAGTTTTCCAAACAAATTTTGAAGCATAACCCATCCAGATCTAACATAAAAATAGGAAAAGTCAGCTATTTACTGTCTCTAGAAAGCAGGAACATAGCTGGAAAGAAAGACTACATCTATCTATAGCCTTAGGTTTTTCACTGGGAAATCACTGGTAGTACTTGCTACAAAGATCCCTGGGCTAGGAGATGCGCAGTTTAAGAAACTTAGATTAATCTTCTATTTTTACATACATTCAAATTAATTCTGCAGGGTTTTTTCTTTCAATATTAAGAAAAAAAAAAGACAGTTTTAGAACCCTATCCAGAAAAATATTCCCAAACACTTAGGTTCCGAAATATCCAACCAAAATAAACCAGGTATTCTAGTGTTCAGAATCAAAATGACGAGCTTTAATGCACATTGGAGGTCTCTGCATAACTGAATTCACTGGTTCAGGTTGAAAAAGGGACAGAGAAGGCTGCCAAAGGAAAGGATAATGGGGAAAAACAGGAGGAGGAGAAGTGGAATGACAAAGAAAAGAAGCAAAATATGGAAGATGGAAAGCAGCTTTGTAGAACGGATCAGTGTGGCCTCAATGCTGCATCGAAGTCCAAGTGCTCAGTTTAGAGTTTAGTAAAGGAACCAGGACAGAGTGAAAAGGCACCTTTCAGCCCAAGGAGGGAGGCAATTCTGGGTCTGACAGAAACTCTTGCACCTGTGGTGGGACATGAACTCCACCACAAAGCAGCCCTAGAGGATCATGGTGCTTGGCTCTGCCCAAGATCCCCATGAGTGACCATGTGCTAAGAACTCCTGGGGGAGAAAGGCAGGCTGCAACAGAGACAGGTTTGGCAGATCAGATCTTGTGCCCCTGGACATGGCTGTATTTCTCCTCTGCAGAGATCACATGTATTCTTGGACAAAAGAGGGAGAACAGTCACTGACAGCAAAATCCCACTGATACAATTTTAGTGTCCCTGGGGGTGTATGCGAAGCAAATGAAAACAGAGCAACCAAACACCACCAACAAAAACCTCAAAAAGCCAAACACAAAAACCCCCAAAAATCCCACTGTTAATTTAAATGAATAAATTTATGGAAAAATACCTAAATGAATTCACTTTCTATTAAACTTGTGAATGCAAGACCAAATCATGGTTTAAATCCTAGTCTTGTTCATGGGCACTACAACACTGTTTTGTTGATGTGATCCACTTAGTCTTCCTGCACAGTGAAGCCTGAGGTGTTGCCAGGTGCAGGGCCTGGAATTTCTGTAAGCTCAGTATGGAGACTTGCAAGGCCTCCTAACAGATGCTTCTCAGGTGTGCCTTGTCTGAGCTTCATTTGGTGCAGCTGTAACAACAGTTCTTCCAGTTGAGTGTTTATCACCAATTTTGCTCACACCTATCTTTCTATATATATTCTATCATATATAATGCATATTTCCCTTGGCCTCTAAACTAGATTATGAGTGTAACATCTTATATGCAGTCAATAGTTTAGGGAATCTTAAACAAATGGAAGCAAAGATATGCTCTGTTTACAATTTTGATTATCTACTCAGAGCAACAGTTGTAAACACCCCTCATGGTATCTCATATTTCAGAACCATTTATGTCCCAATTATCCTCAGCAGCATCTAGTTAACACCTGCTGTTCTCTATTAGAAGTCAACAGTTATTTCTAAATTTATATCCCTTTTATATCCTGACACCTGAAAGTTAGGAAAATAAAAACACATTTTTACTGGAATGAACTCAAAATTACCAGTTAATTCAGGAAATTTTACACAATAAATGAACTTCTTGCATCATCATCCAGCTAAATCAGACTTTGATGATATACCAAGGGATAGCTCCTCCTATAAACATATTGAAGTAAAGCTTTCAAAGTACTGTATGAAGTTTTGTTTACTAAAAGGCATTCTGTGGCCAAAAATACAAGTCAGAATACAAATTAAAAGTCAAATTAAATTAAGTCAAATACAAAGATGGTAGCTTGTTAAGAATGGAGAAAGGCAGAATTAACATACTTTTAACCATAGAGTATTGATACAGAAAAAATTAGGGAAAACTAATAAAAACATATGCAGTCAAGCTTTCATTTTAATAGTTTCTCTAGCACTCCTTTCCTGCAGTCACACACATTCTGTGCATGTGAGAGATTACAACCTGTATTTCTTTTGTCTTTAGGGGGAATGGGAAATAACCCAACAAAACATCAACCAAATCAAAACCACTAAAACTCACTAAAGATTGCTTTCTTTTTGAGAAGAAGAAAATAAAAAAACAAAAAAAGTTGATTTGTGATGAAGTCAGCTTTTCATTGACCCCTGATTTAACAGGAGCTGATGTTGTGCAAGTCAGAAAGTCAGTTCTTTTATAGATCTTTCTAGCAAATTTAAATTTAAAGGCTCTTTTGGTATCCTGTTTACCCAGCACATTACACAGCAGATTTGTGTTTCCTTGCCTTCCAGCCATACTGTTGTAGTTAATAAAAGTTTAAATTAGACATGTCTGTAATTTCAAAGGCAAGCTACATTTCAGGACACAGTCTTTTCAGATTAACTGATACCATGACAATTTTTTCTTGCTAATAAATTTGAAACCCATTTTCAATTTTCTGACCTGTACCTGATCAGTTACATGACCCCACAAGAATAACAGTATTTTTTATATCTTAATAATATGTCTGCAAGGAAAACAATACTTCCTTATCTCTTAGAATAAAGGGTTAGCAGATAATTAACCGTAATGAAGCTTTCAAATGCCTTATCTAGGTTGTAAGACCAGGCTAAATTTCCTGCTTTCAGCCAGAAGCTAGCAGGCCTGTTGGGGGGATTGACTGACACAGACTCTGCTTATGCCAGCAAAGCAGAGCCAGTTCACTACACCAGTTTGCCAGTATTTATAGGTCACTATGTTTATGCAAAATTTTCTACTCTGACTCCTTTGTCCCAGTCCCCTTTAGAAACACAACCTTCTGATTATTCTCCTTACACTGGCAATGTCCTTGTTACCTCTCCCCTCATCAGAGTGGTCAGCATCAGAGGGTCAGAGCGACCAGACATGGGGTCTTCACTTCTGCTCTGGCCTTCAGTTTATCCCTCCCAGGGCCAAAAGGTCTGCAGTGCTACCCACCACAGCTCCTGTAGCTGTCTGCTTTCCAGCAGCATGTCTATACAATTCCACTGAACCAGAAGCAAACCAGTCATAGAAATTGATTACTGCAGTATTAATTAGCTAGGATATCTCACTGGGTCAATTCAACTACACTTGTACAAACATATTCTCATTTGTAACACAGACCATTCTGAATGTTGTGTTTCATATGAGCAGAGATTCAGGCATCACTCTATCACATGCTGCACCCCTGTGCTAGGTATGTCCATTGATTTCTGTAGCACCTTCTATGTGTAAAGTGCTAGGACTGATGAAAATATATACAAAATGCACAGTTCCCATACTATTATTTATTTGTATATTATTTCAGTCTAAATTAATTTATATATGATACCATCATTAAGAGCAAGGACTTTTATCTACATCATATCCTACTGCAGAATGCAGTTTGCTCTATAAAGCTAACAAGTGTGGAACAGAAATGTTCATTTGCAGACCAAACAGAGGAGATGGAGGCTGTTCTTAATTTCTATTCCTATACAAACAGGCAAGAATCCTTTCCATCTTTTCCACCAGTTAACAGCCAGAAGATCTGAGCCAACACATTCTATCAGGAAAATATAGTGTTAGATCCAGATCACTGCATTTTCCATCCCTGTCTAACAAGGGTGGAACAAAGGCAGTGCAGGCCCATATCCCAGTGCATTCATAAAACAAGAATTTAACTCCTCATAGAGGAGGTAAAGCTCCAAAGAGTAATTGTGTCAGTGGCACCAAAACAACATCTGCAGTCCTACTGCACTTTCTCCAAGCTGCTTGTGGAATTTAGTGAAATGGACATATTTGTATAACATCTAGAATTTTATCATTTTTTCCCTGAAGGAAAACAAGTGAATTCTACAGAGCTCTCCATATCAATAATTCCATGACATTTTACATGTGTGCATTTCAAAGAAGTGACTCCTCTATAATTTAATAATTTAGATGAGTAAATGCCTAATTTGGTTTAGAGGATTCTTAAATAGTAATATTTAATTTAATCCAATGGGAATATTTTCAAAAACTTCAAAGGAAACAGAAAAGGATCTCCCAACCAGACAGGGGAATGGGAGGTCACAGAATAAATAGAGCTGTTGTTCTGAAATAGAAAAGGACAAGTATATTAATATACTTTTCTTTTATATTTACTATTTTTAGTTTATTTCTGCTCATAAATCCGGTTATGTTGTAATTCTATCTTTAGATGAATCAATATTTCCTAGAATAAACCTACACATATTCTTCTACTACCCCCATCACTTTTCCCTATAAACTATATCTTTATGAATTATAGAAAGCAAGCCACTGAGTTACTATTTATTGGCAAGCACTTCTAAAATCATACACATATACTGATACTGGGGGGAAGTTCCTCTTACTTTTGTGTCTTCTGCATTTACCCAGCTCAATGCTATTCATTCTGATCTAGCAAATGGAATCTTGAAAAATGATGCAGTCTGTTAATTCATATTTAATATGGTGAAAAACCTGTAAAGCACACCTTAAAGGACTTGATTGCACAGCTGGAGACAATGTCCTTTCCAAAGATCTCAACAGGAAGGTTCTGCCCAGAACTGGTGGATTAGGTGATGGAAATGGTGCATCTAAAGACAGAGGTAGAGACAGACCCAGGTGTCTTCCTGCTGCAAGACAGAATTGAGTCCCCCTACAGCCCTGAAATTTGCTACTGGCTGCCAGGAATCTGCCTGGGGTTTGGAAAGGTAAGTAGAACAGATCCTTGACTAATCACTGCCATTAGCACAGACATCTCTTACCAGAATAAAGCAGCACTGGACCTTTATCCACTGCAGCACACAGAGGCAGCCCTGCCAGCCATTCCTCTCACAAAGGGTGATGTAGGAATGTAAATGGAACAGGAGGTTTGAGGAAACCTGCATCCCAGCCAGGGATAACAGTGAGAAATTCAGAGCTGGGAAAAGGTGGGGCTAAGAGATCTCACTTGCCTGTGCACTGGTAATTCCCCTTGGGTAAATTATCAGACATTGCTTTACAGAGCATAATTCCCTTGGCATTGCTCAAGGAGTGCAGCCATTTCTCCCAGTAGGAGCATTTGAGCCAAAAGCAGGCAGCACCCAGCTGTTTGCTGTTCTAGTGATCTCTACTGGCACATCTACGTCCCTGGAGGCAAATATTTTTATTTCTGCAGTCTAAATAAATTTTAAAAGAAACTTGTGAAGGAATTTATTTTCAGGCAAGAATTTTAAACAAAGAATTAACTTCCTAACAGAAGTTCATTTGCCATTTTAAATTTTCTTTTAAAATTAATTAAATATGTTCTATTGGTATTGTGTTTCTGTCTTGCTGTTTTGGCCACCTGATATAGCTGCCAAAATCAGATGCTTAATATTTGATAGCATATAATAATATCTGTAGTACTATTTATTAATTCAAGTGTGGTAGATATTAGGAGTTCTAACTCTATCATACTGTAGGTTTCATAAGCTTAGCTTCTCACAACTTTCAATGTATGTAAAAAACCCCAAAACACAACAAACAGGATCCCTTGAGTTATAAAAAGTGCCTAACTATGCACATGAATATATATGGACATATTTCATTCTGGAGTTGACTATATTAGAAATTTGCCATTTCAAATTTTTTTCCTTGCTAGGTTTTGCAACATAAAAATCTTGTGGGATTTATTCCTTTCTTTAAGGAGATCTTAAGTCAGAAATTATTCTACATCCATGTTCCTAACAGACCTCCTGGGAGTTCCTTTCTAAATTCAGCATAACTGGTTGCCAGCAAATGCCATTCAAAGATCAAAGAGAGACACCCTGAGCCCACACTACATCAAGCAGATATTTACTCCTGGCACCATTTGCAGCAATAAAAATTGGCACATATCAAAAAATCAGTGTTCTTACATGATGATGCTATTTTTTTTTCTCTATCTTGAATGTAATCTGCACAAGAGAACAGTATTTAAATGCATTTTGAAATTCATATGTGGTTTAGGAAACATGGTGTTTTTACTGGGAACCAAGTTCATATGCAATGATAAAAATCACTGTATTTTTTATCAGTAATTACCATATATACATATATGAGGTCTGACATTTATTTACAGTTAAGAACATCAGTTAAATAAAGCAAGGCAGAGTGAAATTTAAGAAGCAAACACTGAAGCATGAGATTTTATACTTGTTGGAACATAAATTTCTATCAGATGAGCCTACATTTATCAATACTTTCCCTAAGGTTTCTGAAACTCTCCTTACTGACAAAGAATTACATTTAGCAGAATTTTCTCAGCAAATATTCTTCAAGTCATAAACCAAGACACATTTCAAAAACTTTGCAACCATTTTGTATCATTGAAAAATGTGCTAAAGAGTTATGTATGTTGAAATGAGACTAAATATTTACATAACAACCGGTTTTATACTTAATTTCAGTTTACTGAGGCTATCCTGGTTCTTCGTGGTTCTGAACCTTAGGCAGCATTAACACCAGTAACAAAGAACCAAAGCATTTTACCTAAAAATAATTTATTCTAAAAAATGTACTTTATTTTGCTAAATTGCTTGTTCAGATGTGGTAGCAAATGATTTTCATTTAACAGCTCTTGATGTTAAAGGGAACACTAAAAGCTCCCTAAAACTTTCTTTTGTTAATGGCAAGTCATGGTTCTGTCAATGCACCAAAGTTCCTGTGAGTTAGAGGAAGACAGGTAATCCCTCTTGAAGAACTTTAGTGGTTTCATTTTGTTTTTTTCTTTTTTAACCTGTAGATATGGTAACTTATTTAGTATTGCAACTATTTTAAAGATTAAAAGAATCTTTTAAAACCCCACTTCTCTTTTCAGCAGTGAGTGACAGTTAACCAAGCAGAGAAGACAAAAGAAATCAATTAAGACAACATTAGATCAGCAGTGAAAAAACCAAAGCTTCTATACAGTTAGAACAACTCATCATCACAGATTAAGTGAGGAGAAACATTGTGAGCAAACACTGGATTTTGCTTGTGTGTTTTCTTGCAAAAATTCATACTTGCAATCCCCTGATTCACTCAGGAATATCTGACCTTCACTGAGTCACATATGACCCTAAATCATAGTATTACAGAAATACTTCAATTTTTTCCTGACAGAATTTACATTGAAGTTACTGTAAAATAGAGATAAATCCAGTCATATGCATTTTGATACTGCTACTCATCTACTGCTCATTTTATGCCACGAATGTCAAGGATGTAAACTGATATGGTTATTAAAAATGCAGTTTAAATAGAAAATATATTTATCATAAATAGCCTGCGCAGCAAAGTTTAGCAAATTTCACCTTCTCTGTGAGAGATACGTTCAGTTTGTCTAAAACTCAAGAATATTGGGGACAAACAGCACCAGATCCCTGTGAAGTTACACCAAAATGAAACAGAATGTACGGGATTTACACTTGGAGTTCTAACAACACAGCTTTCATCCTATTTCAGAAAGGGGAGAACAAACATGTATCTGTCCAGAAAAAACCCAATATATAACACCAATATATATCTATACAGTCATAGCTACTGTCTGGATTTCTTTCAACACAGAAAGCAACCCAAAAGCAAACATGATATTCCAAACGAGCCCAACAAAGCAAAACAACTGAATCCAAAATATCTGACATCTCAAAATTCCACACAGATCTATTCCTAACATACTCATAGGGAAAGATCCAAGAGGAAGTCGTTGCTTCACTGAGGTGCTTAGCTTACTCACTGGCAGTACAGCTCATAGTCCCAAGTCACTGTACATTTGTTAAAAGCAAAATTCTTCAATATCAATATTTAGAAATAGGTCAGCTGCTGAAGCTTAGGAACAAATACAGAGAATGGGTATAGCAAGATTGTTTTAGTTATATTACTCAGTTAAACATGGGGCAATCATCGACACGTGAACAGAGCCTCTTTGGAAAGGCTTTCTTTCTGTTACTGAAAGCATAAATATTTATATACTTTATACATACTGGTTTTTATATATACTTTATATACACTGGTTTTTATTTATAATACTTTGTATATACTGGTTCTCACACTTCAGTGAAAATGTTTTTCCATTTCAGTGGGACAGCCTCTAATTCATGCAGCATGCTCGAATTCCTTATTTGTGAAAACACACGACTGGAAGCCCCAAACATTTCCTATCACACACAATGGGAAGCAAATACAGAAAGAGATCTCATTCTCATTTACACTTTTTACCAAAGTACCACAACACTGTAAAAACCATTACTGTTTAACTGCCGTGTTTATTTGAGCAGTTTTAGTGAATTTCCTGGAATAAGGTGTTTGTAAGCTTCCCAATAGTTTCAAGAAGCAAAGTAGGTCCCTTTGCTGGGCTGGCACAAGGTTTGGCTCTCTTTCACTCACTTGGAGGCCTTGGCTAGCAGCCCATGGGGTGAAATCCTCAGCAGATGCATCTCAATGTGCTCACAGCATTGATTAAAGCTGGGAGCATGGATGGAGTAATTGATTTTAGCACATACAGTGTCTTACCCAAGGTCTCTATAAGCTGTCAAAAGGCTACAGCCACTGAGTCACCAGAGATTAACCTGTCCATTAGAAGTATGAGTCTACTGTAGGTGTTCAAAAGGACAAAGCAAGCTGAGTTCAAGAGTTTTATACAAACTTTGCTTTAAATATACCCTTTGAGTCTAAGATCATTGTATAAGCTGTTATTTCCTTGGAGAGTTATACTCATGAGTAAACTTCTGAGTATATTTTATTGAAAATGTTTTGTAAAAATATTTGTTCTAGGAAGAAAGGTGACATTTACCATTTTCACTTGGACCAATAGCAGAGAGGTCAGCTGGATGCACAGTTCTGATCAGAAGGGCTTATTTGCTTAGGCCAACTAAAGCATCTTTAACCAATCCAAAAAAATTAAGTTGGACTACATGGATGTGAACAAACGGAACTACAAGCACCTTGTAAAGTATTTGAACAGATAAAACACCTTGAACTAAGCAACCAACTACATCTGGTTTGCTCTCAAATTCAAGTTAAATTTTCTGTAATGGACAATCAGAAATCATATACTCTAGCAGCCACTTCTCTTTATAATTTGGGAATTTCAGTCCACTAACAACTAAAAAGATTCAAAAATAACTAATCTGCTTCTATTATTTGTTGCTCAGTTTCTGTCCTATTTTGGTCTTTACTCATTCACAGAATATTCCCTAGACTATCCTGAAACCCATTTTCTAATATATAAATTTTAATATTTTAATATAATAATCTGAATTCTGAAAATCTTTAGCTGTTATTATTCTGCTTGGTTTTGAAGTGAAATAACTCAATATATTTATTATAGCTGATTTCGGTTTTGGTAATGTATATTTTTATTTTAAAAAAATATTTTGTTTTTCCACATAATAAAGGTATCTCAAACATCTCAGATGGTGATGTATTTGCCACAGCATCCTAATAGCATCTCCAGAAACAAAATTGTCAGACATTTTACAGTGCTAGCCAGTGATGTTTAATGTATTCCAGGTTGGAGTCAGTTTACTGGTTTAGATTATGACTTTGTGCTAATAATAATTGCTCTGCAAGATTTGTTCAGTTTTGCTTGGGTAAAGGACAAGCCTGGTCTGAAGAAATTTAGAGCAGGTCAGAAGGAAGATGCTTTTGGTACTTAAAGCATCAACATTTCTAAACTAAGCAAAATAGCAAAGATTGAGAAGCATGGCATTAATACATGCCATGCTTCTCACCCCTACAGAGTATAAAAATGGTCAGTCAAGTTCATTTTGAGGTCAGTAGGACTTTAATTATTCAGTATTATCCTGCATTAAGATCTAAACTTTATTCTACCTTGCAAAGACAGGAGAGGTTTGCTCATGTTCATCAAGAAAAGGCAACACCATGAGATTACAGCTGTGGATATGACTGACAAGGTTATTCCTAACAAAAGCTCATCTAAAAATCAAATAGTGAACCCTATTTTTATCTCTGCCATGGTTAATCATTTCTTCTAGAACTGAAGAAATATGAATATGAACTGACCTTGGAATCCTGAGGCTGCTGACATGGACACCCCCTGAAAAATAAAACAGCATTTAGATGTGTTATATCAAAAGTCATCCATATATTGCAAAGAGTAGCTAAGCTATTATGTAGACAAAGCATTTGAATAACAGCTGCAGTACATTCTAGAATTACCTCTGACTTTAAAGAACTTATCTGAAAATTATTCCCTGTGCCATCAAGGGGGAACTTAAATACACCTCTAGAAAAAATTGAAACTGTTCTACCACATATTTGAACTTTCTCTTGCAATTTTATTTTGTAGTCAATAAATTCAGCCTTTTTCTTTGACAGTAAAGCATTATTCATTTGCAATAATTTTCTTATTCAGTCTGATGAAGTGTAAAGCTGTAAAAAACAAATCCAGAGGAAAAAATTTTAAACTAATGGCAGAGTTATAACATTAAAATACACTGCATTTGGAGATCTCTATAATACAGTCCCCACTTGTGCTAGCTTTTTTGATAAATGGACACAAACTCTATGGAAACCTTCTTTACTAAAACACATTTTTTTTCATTGAAAAGAATGATCATCATTTAGAATAAGTTCTGTTTTTAATTTTAGTTCTGCACGTTAATCATATTTCTGCCAAGTTTCCCTGAAATTTTCAGCTATGCACGTTTTTCTTTATCTCTTATTCTAAATTAATTGCATACTTGTTATACTATTTAAACAAACCTACATATTCCTGTACCTACCCTTGCTGCAGATAAAAGTGACACTAAAATATCAATTAATAAATAAGTTTCTGAGCAGCAAATGTCTAATGTAATTTCTTTTTTAACAAATTTATCACCTACTATGCCATAAAATCCAAACAGTTACCAAAATTATACTGGAAAAAACGTTATTTTTAGAACTCTGCTGAGCTGTGTTATCAAAAGCAGCTTTTTCTTGGCCAAATGTCACAAAAGGACACTTGGCCCAATGAGACAGTGAAGGTCCATAAAAGAATCCTACACTCTGATGCTGTGCCAGTGTTCTAACTGAGTGAAAAAGCATATCTGATTTAAATGGACTAAAAACAAGGCACCTGCAGTGGAAATTAATTTGGATTAATATATAAATAAAGTCAATTAGACGCCTCACAATTTCTAACAAGATTTAGCATTAATAGATTGAAATTGATTTACTTATGCAGGCTTTAATATGAGTTTGAGGGCAAGAGATCTGCCCTCTCTTACTGCACAGCACTTCAGGAGCACAAACATAGGTTATTTGTCCACAGGCACAGTAAAAGCATCAGCAGATTTCTAACTTCTTATTGCAATTGTCTGACACGTTCAGACTTTCAAAACAAATGGATAATCTATCACTGAAATTGCATTTCTTGTATCATACCAACACAAATAAAATTGGCATCATAAAGTTAATTTATTTCAAATGTGGGCAATATTTGTATTATCTCAGTTGCTTTCTGTACCATTTTCCTTCACTCACATTGCTTTTTGAAGTGTGTAGATAACATGCTTCTTGTTCTAAAATCATGCAACTTTGTGAATATTGTTAAATATTTTAGCACCTTTAATCCCACAACTTCCAACCAGTAGTAGCCAGTTAGAGACTGTGTTACTTAATTTTCATATTGCTGTATTTGACACTGTTCTAACAGAAAGCTCTTTGTTCTAACACAAACAGACGTTTTCTGTATGTTTTCATTATGATTTATTTTACTTTTCCTCAGGCATCTGTAAAATATACATGTCTCAGGATCAAAAACTACCTTTTATAAAACCAAGAACCGCTATTTTCTCTTTTTCATAACCTGATCCTGAGAAGGAAAATCTTTTTAAATTCTACTATTTGCTGCTTCAGTAAAAGTGTTTGCTGTTTCTGGGATACAAATGCTGTGTCCATCTTTAAGGGCAACGAAGCTAGATAGAAAATGACACAATCTTCATCAGTGTGAGAATGTGTCAACTCATCCAGCTGAGGAGCAGCTCCTTGGAGAAGAATTTGAAGCTTATTAAAGCTAATTAGAGAGTGGCAGACAAGTTGGTTAAGAGGAGATTGTAGAGACACGTAAACAGGAAAGGATTTTTGACAGCAGAGTCTTTGAGCAACATCTGAACAGCTTGTAAAATGAATTAAATATTATTTACATTTTAATAACAGGGCTGGCACGTGGGTGGCAATGGGGAAGCAATGTCTGAAAGCTGCAAGGAAGCTGTTGACAGACAACTCGATCTTACTGCCCCAAGGTAAAACATTAACAATTCAGTGGGCATTTTTGTCATGTCACATATGATGTGAACAAAGGTGGCCCAAGCCAAAGCACAGGCAAGGTCTGCAGTGAAATGAGAAGGACAACAAACAGCAGCCACAACAGGTCTGCCTGTTGCAGAAGCTGTGTTTGGATCAGGGTGACTGCAGGGATTTCCAGGGAGCCCTGCCCAGACCCAGCTGATGTGACCTCAGCACAGATCCTACACTGGGCAGGATGCTGGACAAGGTTCCTCAGGGACACTGGGATTCTGGGGCTTGCACTACACCATGACTTAGCTGCTGACAGGGAGGAACACACAGTTTTGTTCATATAATTTAAACTACTGGATTCTACTCCAATCTAAGACTTAGGACAGTCAAAGGAGGACAGAAAAGGGAGAGAAAAGGGGATTTTGTGTTTTGTGCTCCTTCCCACAGGAGAACAGCAATAAAAGAGCAGAAGTATTGATTGCAGAGCCTGACCACCTGTGCATCACATCTGTAAAAAGACGGTGGGACAAAAAATTTGCTGAGTCCAGCTCAGCAGGCATTTAAAATGCCTCTCCATATTCATGAATTTTACACATATTAGGTGTGATCAAAGAGTACTTTGCTATGTTTGTTTTATAAGGAATAGGTTTGGTTTTAGTTTCCTGGGGAAGGAGGGAGGCATATTTGTGCCATTCTAACTTAGTAGTCTGATTTACACATAAGCAGTAATATTCCCAGGACACCTGATAATTTTTAAAGCAAATGATACAGGAAACATTCTTTTCTGCTCTACTCTAAGGATTTCCTCATAAGTGGCAGAAGGTAATGTGGTAGTCATAAAATGCTTTCATTGGCCAATTGCATTTTATTCAGCATTAACATTATTTAAAAGTATTTTTCTTTACTTATACCAGTTTAAAGGTGGTTCAACACTATCAAATTGTCCATCAATATTACAAAACAAGTCATATGTAGGTTAATTTTATCAGCTTTTGCTTTATTCTTGACTTCTAATTACTATTATATCAATGACTATAAAGGTGAGAATGAAAAAAATAATATATGCATATTATTCCAGCTCATGCCTAAAATCCGACTGTAACTAAGGGTATTCAATGGTAAATATTAAAGTCAAAACCTGTCATAAAGTCTGGTATCATTGAATCCCATTTATTACACTTTCTATGAAATGCTAAGCATTGAAGATGACTGTATTTGTATTTCTGATGCAACCCCTCCCCCCTTCTCCAGATAAATGTCAATTTACACCTGGGCATAATTTGTAGACACAAATAAATATGGTCTATAAAGGAGAGAGTTATTTTTCTTTTAAAAGGTTTCTTTGGGGTGTGAGAGGGGGAGGGGGGAGTTGTTGCTCTCAAAATAACCTAGAAAATGTAGAAGTTGTAAATGAGTGTAGGGGCAGTTCATCCTGTTTCTCCTCTACCTGTGTCACTGCTACTTGGCCGCTGGTAGAAATATCTGCTATCTGTTTCATTTCTACAGTCACAAAGACTCAGAGCTCTGAATACTCAAAATTCTGTTCTCCAGTATAGGTTTGCTAATAAAATAAAAATTATCATCACAAACCCTTAGCTTTGGGACAATAGCACTGGTTAGATTCAGGTTACCTCCTCACCAGATGCACATTTACAACCTTACTGTTGCAGCACCTCTAAAAAAGTTTAGGGGAAAAGAAGAATATTCTTGTCCAGTTACATAAATCAATTAAGATCTTTAAGTCTTTTTCAAGTATGAATAGATCCGTTTAAAAAGCACAGACTGATAGAATCTCTCTAAAATCAGTTCTTAAGAAATACTATTGAATTGTAAAAGTCAACAGCCAGTGCAATAATGTATTAAGAACTAAGCATTTAGAAGTTTTAGGTATCTTACATGTTAATGTCTACAAATAAACACATAGGTCTGGAAACCCTTCTTACATTAAATTTAGAGTGCTGAAGTATAATTGATTTCTGAGACAGTCCTGGTTCACAAGCATGCAAGTGAGAGGAGAGGCAAGTCCAGAAAAACATCATCAAGAAACACAGATTAGGAAAAACAGCCAAAAGGCAGATTTTCCTTCTCTTCAGTGTCAGAAAACGTAATTTTGATGCACTGCCTTTTTTTTATTATTTTTTATTTTTTTAAAGATGAATTAATCCAGTGGGATTTGTTGAGGAAAAAAATACCATTTCAAAGTAGTAAACATCAGTGTCTCAGTGTAAAAATTGCAATATGCAATAGAAAAGGTTAGCCTTTCAGTACACTTTGTATTCCTGACATGCAGATACACATTAATGTACCAGCTCAGTGCTCTAGTAAAAACATCTTTTCCAATTCCTAATCCAGCCTCCCAGAAATGAGTGTCTGACACTAAACCCCTTTAAACTGTTTAGGCTCTCAAGTGGGATTTGTGTTTTATACATACTTGTCATTGTAATGGAAAACACACTGTCCTAATGCCAGGTTCTTAAAGCAAGGAGGGTCCTTTACAACAAATAGTAATTCCAGGATTTACAAAGCAATGGCAGAGAGGTTTCTCTTAAGGATGGATTTTAGCTAATCATGTAAAAGCATTCTATGCATCCTTTTCTAATCCAAAATAAGGATGAGGTTGAGGGCACCTGGGCTGGGGCTCTGAGTAACCCAGTCTACTGGAAGCTGTTCCTGACCATGAAGGGAGGTTGGAATAAAGTTATCTTTAAGGTCCCCTCCAACTGAAACCATTCTATGAAATTCCTCTGAAATGCAATGTATTTAGAAAAGCTTTGGTTGATTATGGAAATAGGCATAATTAATGCAATGAGCTGTGAGGTTATCTGTGGAATTACAGTCACAAACCATTCAAATTCATGAACTCTGTGTATATATGCAAAGCTGAAAACATCATTGGAACTTCAGCAGAAAGCTGGTCACTGCTTCCTTTAGTCTGTCTTGAAGTTCAATTCCTAAGGGTGCCTGTCATAAGGCTGATAATCCCTGGTCACTGACTTAAAGCAGTTTCACTGAACATGTAGTTATTCTAAAATGTAAGCACTGGGATTGAGGCCCCATTGTCAAGTCACTCTGGCAATAAAGTCACCTGTAAAATGTATGTGATAGTTGATGGAGGCTCTTTAGTGAGGAAACCCTTTCTAGCCTTCTTCAACAGCTCAAACAGATGGGCATCTACATATACCAAAACGTTAAGGGGAAAATCCTATCTCCATGAATCCCAGGAAATTACTGTGTAATCTCATAAAGGGGGAAAGAGCACTGTGGGAGGTAAGTCTCTATTGAGAACATTCATTGAGATGTAACTTCTTCTATTCTAATCCTTAAAAAACAATGGTAAGGTTTAAATGCTCCACACAATCATTTTGGGGTTTTCTTCAGCCTGTTTGTACATTGAAACTAAAGTCATAAACATTAATAAGGATTAAATAGCTAAACTGGTAATAATCCCTGCCCTTTAAAAGAAGTAATCCTTTTGTCTCATATCCCCTCTCCCTCTCTCAGCACCTTTATTTTGTTCTTGGAGTTTGCTTTCTGCCATTCAAACGTTCTCATTTGGCTCAGCAGACAAAGGAAATGGAAGGAAGGAGTAGGTGGTCAAGAGTGAAGAAAGACTTTAGGGGAGTTGGAACTCTCTTCAGGCACTAACTAACCCCTATCCTGTTAAAAACAGCTCTCCCTCAACAGAGGGTTTCCTTTGAGCTCACAAACCAGATACATCAGTTCAGTGAAAACACCCTCCTGAAGTGACTACATGGCCTCTAATGCTCCAAATCCCTTATTTAGAGGTACCTAAGGTGTGCTGAATGGGATGGGACTGTTAGATCTTGTTCTGTGTGTTTGCTCATTCTGCTGCAGGCAAGTAGTACAGAAGGATTCTCAGCTGCAGCAAGGCTCTGTGAGAGGTTTCAGTACTCATTTGTCTGACAGTGGAAGTCTGACAGAGCACAGAACAAACAATTGGACTAAAATATAGCTCTTAGAACAGGTTGCTCTATAGACAAACTTGTCTCTGAATCAAACCTAGATGTTTTCCTTGTGTGTAATGGCAGTGTATGCACTCAGTATAAAAGCTTAAAATATTTGCCATACAAATGATATCTGGAGACATGTCAGACAGGATGCTTGACCAGATCCAATCAGAAACCAAGAGAAAACTGTCGGAGAAGGGAGATGCCACACCAGATGGTCGTCAGCAGAGCTCGTTTATTGCAACCCAAGCACCCAGTTAAATACAGTCTTTAACTAGCTCATACATATTGCAAAAGTACAGCTCATCATTGGTTAGTTACTTATCAATTAATACGCCTACTTCTACATTCTTGTGGTTAGTTTGTTTAACTTTTCTTCACTCTTCCAATTAAAAAATCCTCTCCCCCAACCTGCTGTTGCACCAAGGGCACAGTGACCTTGCCTATTCAGACACTGGCTGTTGATTTTTGTACTTATCTCCTTCTCGCTTAACTAACTGTATTTTCTCAGCCAGCTTCACTGTTTACAAAAATCCTCTACAGAAAACCACAAGGATCCATCCATCAGGACTAACACACCCTTCTTTGGTTTTAAAATACATATTAAAAAACCTTTAGCACTTTCATTGGAGCAAGACTAGCAGCCATAAATTACTGTTTCATATAAGATTAAATGACATCTTTCTATTACAGAGGAAACTCAGTCTGTTTTATTGTAACCACTGTAATGGACACAGTCCACTAACAGCAGGGAATTCTTCACTGATCAATGCAAACCCAAGAGGCTTTCATGTCCTCTTTGCAGAGGTACAGAAGGGGCAAAGACAGCGCTTAGCTCTCCTGACTGCTGAGCCAGCACCCCTGGCAGCAGGGCTTTGATGGCAGCGTGGGTGCAGCGGGGCCAGGGCTGGTGTGCCCTGGGATGTGCTAAAGGAGCACCAGGATGGCAGCGTGGGGGTTAAAGCTGGGTGGGAAACAGGACACCAAGAGCCCCAGTGTCCATTAACACAAGGTACCACAGGTCCAGCCCTGCAATGCATTACCTGCCTTTTACCTGGCAGCCTGCAGCCAAGTCAATTTCAACAGTTTGTGCTGGACACAGACCAATTACTAATCTTCTTTTCTTTCCTGCTGCTTAACAGGGCTACAAATAATGGTTTAAAATTACTCTCTGAGACCTACCCACATGACTTTCAGAGCGGAGAGCAAAGTAACTTAAATGATCAAAAATCGTTTATATTTCAAGGCGAAATGTCTTCGAAATACACAGAAAAGAAAAATCCTGGCTAAAATTAATCCAAAAATACCAGTGTTTTGAGGTCACTGCAAGGATCCTATCTGGATTTGTAATCATGTAAAAGAATCAATTAGGAGTCAAATTTAAAATAAACTCAAAACCAGGAAAGGGAACTTCTCAGTATGTATTCAGGAGTTGCAGTTGCAACAATTACCATCACTGTGGCACTGCCAAACAATTATAAATCTATTTAACTAACCTGTTAAGTGGATTTTGGATCTGCTCTGTGTTACTAGGGAATCAAAACAGCTGGAGGACAATGACAATTCTGCTTGTGTGAAGACTGGGGCTGATTAGGGTCTTTAATAGGCAGCTCTTCCTGATACTGTTATGAGAAAAACACCCCCAAACCCCAGAAATCTACATAAAACTAATAGTGCAGATCTAATAAATGTATTATAGGAGAAGCATGAAGTTTGCTCTTAAGGCCTGCTTCTCCCTCCAAAGTGTTTTTGAATGCTGGTCCTGTCATAGATCTGTTCTGCACTTATGGCATACAACACTTGGTGATGAAACAAAGTTAGTCAAATATTTAAATATTTTCTCAACTTCAGGAGAAGGGGTCACTCATAAACCTCTTATGTACCATGTTGAAGTGAGATTTAAGCCTAGATACACACAACATTTATAAACCGTCCAGCCTTGCCCAGTATCAGACTGAAAGGAAGGGAAATTTCCTCTGGTTATAGCAAATACAAAATTAAAAAACACAAAAAACCAAAAAACCACACCCAAAATATACAAAACAAAACACCACAAAAACCACCAAACCAAAAAAACCTCATCAATTTTTGGTTTTGGTTCTTGATTAACTTTAGAAATACAACAAATACTGTTGAGTTCTCAAATCAAAATCACCTTTCTATGCACTCCCATTATATGTCACTGTTTTAACTTCACTCACACATAAAACACCTTTACTGCTACCCACTGATCAGAATCTGTGACACAAAAAGTTGTGCTAAAAGAGAGTTTTGGCTTCAATGATACATACAGTTTTAAAAATTTATTATATATATCTGGTGTGTATCTTATCTCTTTGAAAAACAGTGATTTTTTTTCCTTTTTAATGTAGGTTTTCATTACTTGCCCAGTGTTTTTGGTCAGCTGCTTACTGAAATCCATCTCTAATACAATTTTAAGTACTGTGAAACAGGGACAATATTTTTTCATCTGTGCTGTTTCATTGGACTGGGAAAAAGAATCAATAGTCCCTTATTACATGAAGACATAATGGTTTGGATTGAAACAGTGGCAGAGGTTAATGAATGTGAAATGAGTTCACCCAAGGGTACCTAAGAACAGGGAAGAATGTGAAACACCAACAAGTGGCACAGCTTTCTACTACAGCTCTGCAGAAGCTTTATGTTTGCTATTTTACCTAGAGAAGAACATGAATTATGAATCTGGATTGTTACAAAATGTAGGTAACTGAGGCAGGTTCCTAGGATGGAAGAAAGCCAGGGAGGATCTAATACAGAGCACCTTCAGACTCACTGATTATTTATTATCATCATGTATATAATTACATTTAATTTATTCCAGTATGCACAGTTACATGTGCATGGAAGCTGCTAATCAATTTTCTGTTAACTCAGAGAAATGTCACAGAAAAGCACAAACTACTTGGAGTAACACCTTTCATTTCAAGCTGGTAACTGAAACTACATCAGTAAATTTCTGTCAGGAAACTCCAACTGCATCTGGTACATTAAATGCTTCTGGAGCACCTTTAGCTTATACAGAATTATGATGGATTCGCTTCCAAATGAGCAACATGCAGAGGTTATGAAGAGCCATTTGTCAGAGAGAATTAAGCACATAACAATTTGCATCATTCCAGAAGTTAATGAGGAACTCTAGCTCACGTACGTGCCGCAAACCAAAGGAATTAATACAAATGTACTCAGATCCACCTCATCTGGCCAGCTCTGACAATGAAACTGCAGCACTGTGGGCTGTGAGGTTACACTCTGCCAGCACTGGCTTATCTTTGTGTTTCAGCTCAAGAGTCTAAGAACTCACACAGTTTTATACTGTGAACTCTGTACCGGACCATGTCAAAGTAGATAATGGTTTTCTTCTGCAATACAGACACTGCATGGCTACAGCTCAGTGAAATCAACAGCATTTACAATAAAAGCAGGTTTTAAAAGAGACTTGTAGAATGCATACTGTAATTTCTCCCCCACAACATTTTAGTATTGCACTGAGTGACAACCAGTTGGAATCTACACTCATGCCTTACTTCAAAATACTGAAAGGCCAGGCTTGATCACAAGTTCTCTAGAAAAACTGCAGAGCAAAGTACAAAGAGTGATACATCAAGTTAAACATTTGAGAGAAGTGGGACTCATAGAAACAAGCCCCTTCCTTTGAGAACCTAGAGACACTACAGCATAATAGGGCAGTTAAAAATCAGCAATTAATTCCTCATTTATTACTACAACAAACTATGGACAGATTTGAAAAACAGTAATAAATTTAAAGCAGCTAAGACATGAAAATGAATGAACACCATCCTAACTTGATTACTTGGAAAGTGAATCAGAGATTGAATACAGCTGTTTTAGACTAAGAAATATTGTATTTGATTGTAGTAAGAAATTCGGAAGCTCAAGGTGAGGACAAATGTCTTTGGCAGCCTTTTAGTAAGCACTAGCAGGTCATGTGGCAATTAGGTTTTTTTTAATAAAGGTATTTAATTTATGCTCTAAAGTCTCATCAGAACTTAAGATAAAACATGTTTTCTATAAGATGAACTTTTTTGTAAGAAGTAGGAGAGAAATCAAAACTATGAAAGGTGTCTAGAGAGGAGGAAAAGAAAGAAGCCCAAAAATCCTCATGATTAAATGACAAGTGAGGTCCAAATTAGACTACATCAGGTCTGAAAGATACAGAAATCTTGAGAATTAATGATTCATTACATGACCAATAATACTGGGAAAATGAGTTCATAGGAGAACGGAGCATAGGGAGTATGACACCACAAGGAAATAATTTCCTACCAGAGAACATATAGAAACCCATGAGTGACATATTAAGGGATTTCTGGCCTATTCAGAAGGCAGGCTTTTGAAACTTTCTCATTAAAGAACAGCTGTTTTGATAGTCAGATAATCCAATTTATTCGCCAGTTTCACTGAAATTAATTACTCCACCATTACCGAGCAACAAAATTAAAGGGAGAAGAACAGCCCAGCCTCTATTAATGGTACTGTAATATCAGAACTACAACCAAGCATTTTCCTAAAAGGGAAGACTCCTCACTCATTAATTTTCTGTCATGTGCTGCAAGCATTGCAGTTGCAATGTCACATTCTCTGGTTTCTTCTGCCTCCCTTTCTAAAGTAGAGCTCTGACAGTTTCACTGCAATCAGACTTTGCTATTTGTACATGCTTTTCATTAAATTACTAGAAAAAATAAAAATAAAAACAAAGCTGGCATGAAATTAGGTTACACAGTATGAAATTATTTACAGCAGCCCTCCAAGCCCTGCATCAGGGAAAGTCACAGAGTCTGGGGCTGCAGAATTTACACAGCTTGACTGTACTACATCTGGAGGTCGACAGCTGGTTATTATGTACACCTAATTTACCCAAGCTGTAAATACCACAAGTAGAGAAATCTATTCACCTAAGGCTTGTGGTTCAGCTGGTTTAGCATTTTATGTTTAAAACAAAATGTAGAATAAATTATGAGCAACTCTTCCCCACACTTCGTCAGCAGTGCACAGTGCTCCACAGTTTAAATACACTAAATGGAGCATCTTTTATCTAATTACAAATTTGGCAATGAACCTGACACCCAATTGTTTTTGAAAACAATTGCAATTATAATTTTAAATTCCAGTAGTTCTTCAGTAAATGACAAAAGGTATTGAAACTATTAGACTACAACTGACAACAAAGGACTACTTACAGCCTACACCAAGTAGGAAAAAACTCCCAGCAGACTGATTTTTCTTGAGGGATGACAGTGGAAGTACAACTGACACCAACGAAGGCTTCACACACCAGCATTTTAAAGTCCTTCAGTGCAGCCTTTTATACCCTTCATCTTAAATGCATTGCACCTGTGTGCCCTCTGCTCCCTCAGTGATTGGTCAGTGCACCTGGGCACTCATCACCTTTACCATCATCCACCTGTCCTGGACAGCTGTAGCCAATTCCAGATGAGGCTGGGCCAGCCCCACTCCCAATTACCACAAACTCTGTGCCTGCAATAGGACACTGAAATTAATTAAATATATGCTAACTCAAACCCAAAGAAGAATACTAGAAAGTATAATCATAATAATAATATTTTGCATACCCATGCTAATTCCCATTCAGGTATCACTCTGCATATGCAAATAGTGACTTCAGCTCTACACTGGCTTTATGAGGATGTGTCTAAGCATAATTAAATGAAAGTAAATTGACTACAGACAAAAGCATTTTAAGAGAGAGATTTTCTAGATAATAGTTCTCAGTCTCACTGAAAAAAGGAAGGCAAATATTCCAAATAAACTTTTTTGTTCCATTTTGATTTTAATCACAAAACCCCAGGCATATACAGAAATACTGAACAAGTTTCTCTTCATGTTACTTCCACAATTAAAAGTCAATTTTTCACTTTCTCACAATTCTCAGTGCACAAATCATAGAAAGGCCTGTGTTGGAAGGGACCTTAAGGATCATCTCATTCCAACAGACCCTTCCTCCATGGACAGGCATGCCTTCCACCAGACCAGGCAGCTCAGAGCCCCATCCACCCTGGCCTTGAACACTTCCAGGGATGGGGGCATGCACAGCTTCTCTGGGCAACCTCACCACACACTGAGTTAAGAACTTCTTCCCAACATTTAATCTAAATTTCTCAGCTTTTGGTTTGAAACCATTCTGTCTTGTCCTGTCACTGCCTGCCCATGTCAGAAGTCACATTACCTTTTAAGTATTGAAAGAAATGAAGTAATTGAGGTCTCCCCAGAGCCTTCTCTTCCCCAGGCTGAACAGCCCCAGCCTGTCTCTGTAGGAGATGAGCTCCAGCCCTCTGAGCATCTTTGTGGCCTTCTCTGGACCTGCCCTAACAGATTCAGATTTTTTTTTTTTTTTAATCAAATAGTTTAGCATTTTTTGGTCTTATCAGGCTTATGCAAGAAACGGGGTATAAAAATCTACTGGTATTATACTTTTTGAAAAAGCCAAGTTGAGCTGTTATTACTCTCTCCTGTGGCCATCCATCTTCACTCTAAAAGAATATGAACCAGAAATTTTACAGATCTTTCTAAAAATTAAAACTGACATCTTAAAATGAAATACTAATATTTTCAAATTCTTCAAACTTATTTTTAGTGAGCCAATTATTTTGAAAACTACTTTCTTCATAGGGAAGAATATATAACAGGTTGGGAGTTTTTAACATCTGGGAAGAAATATAGCAGTAAAAATT
The DNA here is from genome assembly GCA_013397555.1 of Urocynchramus pylzowi. Taxonomy (NCBI): domain Eukaryota; kingdom Metazoa; phylum Chordata; class Aves; order Passeriformes; family Fringillidae; genus Urocynchramus; species Urocynchramus pylzowi. Next base: position 182,553 of record VZRH01007024.1, on the reverse strand, counting down.
GAAAAATCCCCAAGGTTCTGGAACTACTTAGAGATCTCATTCTAAACTCAGCTGCCAACAAAAGCAGGTCATTACTTTGCCAACTTCAACTCTCTGAGATTGCTAAATCAAGCCATCATTTTTTATTCCATCAAAGAGGTGTGCAAAGAAATACAATAAGAGCCAGACTAAAATTCCACTACCTGCCATCACTCTATTATGTCATTACATTTCTTGTGAATATATTTCATCTTATCCAAGTGTTCACCCTTGCCCTCAGCTTGTTGCTCTTTCTCAGACATCACTTATTCAGATTGCATGTATTTATCTTCTTAATGTTACCACACAAATCATTCTCTGAGATAAAAATTCTTATTTTTCTTCATTCTCATTCTATCTTCATTCTCTCTCCTTCAGCTCATCTCTTTTCAAAGAATTGTATTGGTTGTCATTGAATGCAAAGTCTTAATAATACATTAAAAAAGATGATTTTGGTGGTGTGGGAGAGGAACAAAACTACACAGCAATAGTTTTTGTTTTTGTTTTTGGTTTTTTGTCTGTTTGTTTGGTTGGTGTTTTTTAGTAATAACTGGAGACTGTAGCAATTCCTGGAGAAGTTCCAAGCCCTGCCATGACTGTAAATAGTATCCCCCCCTTATTGTACACACCTGTTCCTCTGAGTTTTATTTGCACCCCATATGTTTATATAGCACACAGAGAATGGAAAGATGCCTATAAAGCAAATATGAGGTGATATACTGGCATTAAATAGGAACTTCTTTAGCTTAAGATATAAAATTCTATGACAAAGAATGAAAAATCCAGGTTATCTATGGAAATGAAATCCCTCAATTTTCTTATAAAGCATCTGATTCTCCACTTGCATAAGTAAAAAATTACTAATATGAAAAAGGTATAGATGAGATACGAAGCTGAAAAGCCCTTGATGGGCCAGAACAGTTCAATCAAGACTAAGCACAGACACTGTGTGCACTTGCCACAGGATTCTATCATGAGTGTTGTAAGAGATAATTAAGAATGTATGTAGAATTATCTGCAGTGGATCTGTTAGATATATTATTTGTATGCTTCATATAGCTGTAACATGCTATGTATAGTTAAATACAGCATATTTATAACATAACAGCAATATATTATGTATCTAACATATCATATATATAGAATGTATAAGATATATATAATATAAAATATATATAACATATATTATATATAACGTATATATATATAAAATATAACATGATATATATATAATAAATAACAAATCATATCTCTCATGTAGCATAGGTTACTACATTACATATGCTGTACATTTAACTTATGAGTGTGTGTTTGTTTGTGTGCACCACAAATCTCAAGCAGAGCTCCTGCTGTTTACAACACTTGCTGTTATAAAATGCTATGACTTTACCATCTTCAACCTCAAAATTAGTGTTCAATTAATCAAAACAATTAGGATTGTTTTGCATCTGATGGACTTGATGCAATTTTCTGTTCTTATTTTCCACAAATTATTTTCACTCTCTCAGCTTGGCCTTAAAATCCTCCTTAAGCTGCTGGATGAATTTTGCTGGCCTGTCACCCCTGTAGCACTTTCTGCTAAATTGTGGTACACATTAACTCCAATATAATGTCAAATACATTACTCTAAAACAGCTTTTTGACATACAGAATCATCAACCCAGTTAACCAGGTTAACCTTTTATCTCTTTCTTCCCATTTTCCTTTAAGCATTTTCTCCTCTTAAAAATGCTTTAGGAATGAAATTTCCTGGATGCTATTCTTACATAGAGAAGTTAAATGTAAGTCCATTATGTTCTCTAGTACATCTTGAGTCAGATCTAAATAATTGAGTGCTACATCTACTTTTGAAGATTTCCTGACTTATTTCTCTGAAAAGGACTGACTTGAATTCTAGATATGTTAGAAGCAAGAATTCTGCCCTAATATGACATTTATTCAAGATTTATGAAGTCAGTTGAAGCTTCCCATTAGTACTGTACTTTGCAGTCTCCTTAATCTTTTGTGTTTCATGTTCTTTCTCCCTTACCATCATTGCATGGAGAGAGTGCAGACCTGATGTGATTCCCTCTGGAATTGGATATTACATTTAAATCCACAGAGGCCCTGTGGTACTGCTGAAAGAGTCACCTTATCTCTCTGATCTGACTCTCTCTTTTGATATATCATGCCCATCATGAACTGTAAAATCCACTATAAAGGTACAACATAACATCTATTTTGGAACTATTTGATCAAGCATTCTTATCAAGATGATGATTTTATCACTATGCTTATTTCAATGCACAGTTAAATTCAGTCATTTGAGAACAGCCTGTAGGAATGGAGCATTTATGCAGAAGTACACGTGTGCTGAAGTCTATTCACATCTACCTTTCTCAATTGAAATTTCGTAAAAACGTTCTTTCCTCTTTCCTATTCCCTTATTTGCCTAGTTAGTATCTGTGTACTCTACCTTTTTATTGGAATAAGGAGGATTTAGAACTTAATCCTGAAATTAAAGACCATCCTGTACCATGTGCTATTTGTATTAAGTGCCTGCATCCCTAAAATGCTTAAAAAATAACACAACAAAGCATATATTATGTTAGAGACACCTAGGAACATTTAAGAGAAGAAATAAACCTGTTCTGGTCCCTAATTTATCTTTCCTCTTTCCTCTTCACTTAGTTATGCATGTTTTGCCTCCTCTCACCATGTAGTAGCTTATACAGCCAGCTACTGCAATACAATAATTTATTTCTCCTTTAAAAAGAACTTATAATCTACAGATATCTATTTCACATTTAAATTTTATAACAATGAAAACTTTTCTTGAAAATGTGAAGTCAGTAGATGAAATAAAGTCTGTGTTAGTACATAGGTCTTGTTCAGGTGACATAAATGAGAAGCAGTAATATCAAACATGTGAGTATTGTAAATTCTGAAGAAAATTCATTTGGGTCACAAGTTGCAGACTGATGGTTGAGCCCGTAAGTAAAAGGCAAAGAATCTGTCACAGTGTAAAGCCAGAATTAGGGTACATCAATAGTTTTTCCAATTCACTGATATTCATGACATTAGGATCAGAAAACTAATGGCCATATTGATGGAAGTTTTGTTTGATATAAGTGCATTCATAGGCTAAGAACAGCCTATTTTTCTACTTATTTCTACTAATCACAAACACTTGAGATGGTTATTTAAACACCTTTATGACTGCCCTGCAGGCCCTCAGTTTTATTTTCCTGACATAATGTGTTTTTCTGACTTTCCCATTATGTTTGTAAGGGCAGCAACAAAAAGAATAAAAAGACATACATTCCAAATAACAGCTGCCTGTAGTTTGTTTTCCATTACCCAAATTGATTTATAATGCCTGTAAGATGCATTTCACTGTGGAGCTCTATATTGTATAAGCACTCAGCAGGCTCATTCCATTCTGGTTATAAAAGCTTGAGCTTCATCTCAGGAACTTTGCATCCTTCAGACACGGAGAGTTTACAATTCCAGCTCCCAAGGCATTGATCAAAATCATTAGAGACTCGGAGTGCTGAGATGAGAGGTGATTTGCACCTCATGGCACAGAGCTCTCAGAATGGCACAGAGCCACCGGCAGGGTTTGTTCCGGAACCTGCGAGTACTCCTGATCCAAGGAAAGCCACTGCACTGTGCCAAGAGCAGCCCCAGCTGGCTCCTGAATGCTGAACACCAAATACTGAGCTCTGAATGCCAAGCATCTTAATGGAATGCCACTCAAGTCGTCTAATTCCACCTATAAGTGTAACTGCCTTCAAAGTTTCTGCTACAGAAGTTTTGCCTTCATATTGCAGCTTGTAATAAATGGCAAATGTCCCCAATTCTAAAAGTGTATGTCACTGCCAAAGCTTTTCTGAAGACAGCTTCCAGAAGTCCCCTAAGTGCAGAGCTTGGCAATTTGAATATATCTTTAAAAAAGTATATTACCACTGCCACTAAGTTATACAATTATATCTCTGTTGGCACTCAGTTTTCATGTGAAATCCATTCAAGGCCCATTGTTACCTAAGAGGATTCACTTTTTTCTTGCTTTAGCAGCATTTTCAGGAGGAAACAAGTTTTTATACAAACATTTTTATAACAGATTAATAAATTGTAAGATTTCTCTAAGCATGTACATTGGGACAATGCTGCAATCATTGCTCTAATCCTTTATAGAAAACAGAGTTGAAATATATATTCAGAGGAAATAATACACATTTCAGAAATTTAGTAACTCTCTGGTTGATTCTGTAGAACTATGTTCTAATTTCTCAATAGACAGAGATAAAGTAAAAATCTGTTTGCATTTAGCACAGTGAAATGAAATGCTTTTCTTCTCTCAGTATTATTCTGGATGGAATGGCAAGTCAATGAAAAAAGGGGCAGCAATGCCATGTCAGAGTAAATCATGAGCCCAGTATTCAGTGTTGTTTCATAATTCAGGCTTGAGGATGATTTGTACATCAAGCCAGAGTTTGATCATAGATCCTGCAGACCCATAAATCATACAAATCCATTTACCAAACTGAATCCATGGCAATTTAAAGGAAAATAATAAATGATTAATAAATAAAATCAATTAAAATAAAATAAAATAAAATTTAAAAAAATGAAAAAAAAAAACAATATAATAAAATCAAATAACCAAAAGAGTATCTTGAAATGTTCACTTTCAGTATTTTGATGGTGCATTGACTGTCACACATACAACATCATTATACACTTTTGGGTCTTTTAGCTCATTCCTTTAACCATAAATTTATTTGGAATGACTATTTAAACATATCAGCTTTTTAACACATCCATTTAATGAGAACAATGTTTACCACATACTTTTTTTTCAGTCCTATTCCATGGTAAGATTTGGTAGGAATAGATAAAAACCTTAAATTAGTGAGACTGCAGGCACCACAGCTTCTTGAGATACAGTGGAAGAATAAAAAGAGCAAAGTCAGATAAAACCATCTACTCTTCTTTTTTTATTACAACAGACTCTTTGGAGGAAATACTCTCTTTCTTTGCCCAAGGCTATATCCAGCCCTGCCTAAGGCAGTTTCTAAACTATTGGTAACTATTTTTTAGTCCTAACATTTAGGAATTCATAGGATTCCTAACTTAACATTAGAAATGAACCTGCAAAACTAGTTTTCAAACATTTAGTAATTATACTTAGGGTCATTAAGCAACTCAGCTGTAACTTATTTGTTGATATTCCACATAGTGATCTCAGTTCTGACTGACAATTTGTTTATTCTCTGGAATTGAAAGACCCCAGATTATCCAGTCTGTGGGTCAGATAGACAAATCTACATATCAGAGAGAGGGAGAGGGAGGGAGAGAGAGAGGGAGAGGAGGAGTTATAATCTTTTCTCTGTAAAAAAACTGGAAAAAAAATTTCACTACTTAATGATGAAAATTGCCCTTAACTGAGCTAACAAAGATAATATCCCCTGATCTTAATAGTAAAAATTCTAGCTGTGGTTGAATAGTTGGCCAAAAACAGTGAAAAAAAAATTTGAAAATTCCAAGCTATGTAACTATACTGATGGGGAAGAACTAATAATCATAAAGGGCTAAAGAGTCAGGAGTCACAAAGTTATGAAGTCACCCATCTGATTTTGTTAAATCAAGACAGCAGAAAATTGCTGTCTTGAATCACAGTAACTCCAAACTTTTGGAAATAAAGACTAGATATGTAATTGTACAATTGTTCATTTCTCCTGAAATAGTAGATCCTAAAAGCCAGGACTATTTCCAGAACTGGAGACTTGAAGTAGAGATCAACACTTCTTCTTGGCAACTGTATGGTGTTTTAACAGTTGTCATCCCCATTATTTCTGGCTTCAGGGATCTTTTTAATTAGGCTCATTAGTAAATAAGGCAAACAGTCCACAAACTCCAGAATCACAAAGTGTTTATAATTGGATTACATAACTTTTATGATTGGATCTTCTTTTTCTAATGCAAATTTCTTTTCCATTTGGGAACTCTCTGGAGCAGTTAATGATTAGCTCTCTGAGCAGCTCAAACTTACTTATTCTTTGATATTATCCACTAAATGCTTTAGGAAAATACTTACTGAGATGGAAAAAAATACTGCATTTCAGACTCAGTGTAGTATAGATGATGAATAAAATAACTAAGCAACCAACCAAGAAACCCCAAAAGTAGTACACTAAGTTCTCTACTAAGTTGGTTCTGAATAACCCACATAGAGGAAACAGGTAAGCCTGGGAAACAGTCCTGGCCCACTGTGATCATCAGTTTTCTGAGAGAAAGGGTGTTTGTTCAGGAACTAGGACAACAAATTCTCTTACATAATCTTCCTTTTCTTCACCAGTTCTTTCTGTCACCTCCCATGACAGAACTTTTGTATGCTGGTTAACACAAAAATGCAAAAGCTTTTAGTTCCAGTTTCTCCTTGATTGTTGGAGTTCTGCTGTCTCTTATTTATGTTAAAGAAAATCAAAGCAGAGTGATATAACTCTCCTGCAGTTGATTTGTTTGTAAAAGGCTGAAGTATTATCAGCTATGCCAGATTCCATGGCCAGGAATACATTCCTGAGAGGTGCAGTTTCCACTGGAATTAAGTGGACCACACAGATTTGGCAGACATTCCCAATATGCTTCCCAAAAAGATTACATGCAGTTCCTTGATGCCACTTTTCAGAACAAGCTCTAAGGAAAGCAGCAGATAACTCAGTATATTATTTAAGAAATGAGCATAACCCAAATGCATTTTCTGATTTGTTTTGCTCCCCACTTGCCACTACAGTACAAGATTGGAGAGAGACTTCCAGGTTTCACTTACAGGGGATTACTTTTAAAGGGTATTTAGAGATGTTGCAGAATCACAGAATGGTTGAGGTAAGAATAAACAGCAATGCCTTATTCAAACACAAAAATAAGTCCACCAAGATCTGAGAGAAGTGTGGTTTTTGTTTGAAGAATTGACAAAAAAAATTCCAAGCACAATTTCTTTCTTTGTTTAAATCTGCTTTTTTTTTTTTTTTCTTCAGAGCATCCTGAAAACTGAGACAACTGAAAGTGCATCTACTAAGAACAGTCAAAAAAGTGTTATTCATGAGTCTCAGTGCCTCCCATTCTGACTTCACCAAGTTTATTTCACATTTTTTTCCCCAATACCAATTTGAGAGTAGAAAGGAAATTGCTGTATAAAAGTGCATTGGCATTTAGATGGATATCTGCATATAGATTAATATGTTAATTACAATCATGAGCAGCATATAGTGAGATTTGCAGAGAACACTTAGTGCTAGCCTTGAGCAGTGGATGTATCCAAACACATCAGGCTCTTTTTTAAACTCATCATTTATATAAACTTACAAATCATTACAAAGTTGAAATTTCTTTTCACCTGTTGAATTTTTTTTCTTCCTGAATTTATTTTTAACTCTTTTTTTTTTTTTTAAAGACTTTTTTTAAATATTACAACCTAAGCATTAGGAATTGCCAGGTCTGATAAAGCAGATTAAGAGCAAAACCAGACAAGAGGAGAATCATCAATACATCTTCATGATTAAGAACATACCTACTTTATCTGGTGTTCTAGGTTGCTGCTACTTTGTTATGGTCAGGTATACAACAGTAAGGAACAAAATAACTCCATACATTTGGGTCAAGATTTTCAAAAAGGTTAGACAAAAATTCCTAAACTCTCAGAGGATAAAACTTTCTGAAAAGTTTTGTCCTTTTAAAATAATGGATTTAAAAAAAAAAAAAAAAAAACAAAAACTTGGGAAAATCCTAATTATATACAGCATATATGCTATACAGTTACACCCCTTCCACCAATAAATAGGTTATCTGCATAAAACAGTCTATAAATTTAAATGCCTGTGGAGCTATAACAACTCTGAACTTAACTGTATTATGGTTAACTGAATATCACAAAACACAGCACTATGCTAATTATTCATTTTTATCTATGCAGTAGATGAATATGCGTAACACTTGCTCTGTTAACAGTGCAAGTTTATCCCAATAAATCCAGTACTGAAGTTATTTCAATATTGAACAGTTAAGTCCTCAATAAGAATCATTAACAATCTTTCCATAGTAATAAGGAAAGCTGAACTTTTGACCTTTGGGAAGAGGTGGGAAGAAGTTCTCTTACCGGGTGATTCAAAGATTTCAGATATATGTTTGAGTTGCTGGAATTTCACAGCTTTGAACCAGTTCCAAGGCAAGCATAAAAAAGGAACTTTTCTTCAAAAAAATTTTTGAAAAAATAAAATAGAGGTTAGTGTTTCCTTGGACATTAAGTTTCTTTGTTGTCTCTAGGGAAAACGTTAAAAGAATTTAAAGATTAAGGAGAAAATATTCTAACAACAAGATAATGTTTTTACAGCTTCACTGACATTTTTTTCAGTGAAAATGCTTTTACTGTTTTTTGGTCACACTTGCTTGAGGAAGGACAAGGTGTCAGCAGAGTGGGGTTTCAGCCCCTGAGAAGCCTTCTACATCCCTGCCTTCTCAGTTACACCAGGGAGCTTTGGTTTATGAAACAAAGACCAAGAATGAAATAAATTAATAGGAAGTCTCCAAGTTTTTCAGCACAGCCAAAATTCCACCCCCTCAGTCCCACACAATGCTGAGTAACACTGACTATATTTCCTCCGCTCCACCTAGTGCCCTGATGCGCTCACCAAGAAGCTGCCATTCTTTTCCCCCACAAATACCCTGAAAAAGATTTTACTAGCAACATAATTCAAAAACCAGGAAAGACTAATTGTTCTTTTTCTCATTTTATTCTATGTACCCTGCAGTAATAGTGTACTTGCAATGTTCAAATAAATGATAAGACAAGCTCTCTGGTCTTGAAAATTTTTTAGGGATGGCATTTTTACATTTTAGCATGATTTTTCATAACTCATTCTATTACCTACACACACACACACAATATACCAGTGGCATGCCTGCATTTTTTCATTCCCTCACCAGCTGCCTAGTAGATCTGTCTCCTTCTTTACAGGTGCTGCTTTGTGATTTTACAAGTTCTCCTACTGTTTCTATCAAGGAAATGCCTACTTTTCTACTCACAAAGCTGCTATGATCGCAAAGATGGAACATAGTTATATTTGTCTTAATAATTTAATCAGTATTCAGTATAACATGCAGATTATTAAGAATTCATGTGGTGTTCAAGTGAATGTCACAGGTTCTTCCACAGGGGTCCCATTGTAATCCAGCACATTTGAAATCCAACTGGCACCATGGCCTGATATACCTGAGAACATCTGAGAAAGCAAAGAGCTCTTTTTGTTAAAATGTCTGTTTTGAGACAACACCATAAATTGTCATATGACATGAAAAAAGGGTAATTTACAAATCAGCACTACCCATTAATATTCTGGTCAGGAAGCATTAGAATGAGACAAGGGTTTTTCATCCATCCATGTACCCAAAATCCATTCACATGATGAAGGAGGGAAGGAAAGACACATTGGAAACTGTTTTGATCACCTATAATTTCTGAAGAGGAAGACTGATCTGTACTCCTCCTTCCATATATTAACAGATGAAAAGCTTCTAGCAATACAACAGTCAATCTGAGTTTCATTAAAATAGATTAGATTAGTAATAATAAGCCTTAATCCCTTTCAGACTTCATCACTAACACTTTTCTGCTGTCAGCATAGCTGTGCTTAAATCACTGCAAAAGATCCAAGATATTCAATCCCCACACATATCCACAGAGATGGAATGGAACTGCTGTATCCATTATTGTAAATGTAGTGTAAGCTCTCATAGATATTCCCCTTAATGAGAGGCTGCTCTGGTTGCAGACACCACTCACAGTGACAGCTACAGTATGAACAATTTATTACTCTTTGGTTTTGAAACTAAAGCTGTTTCTGTGTTCAGTGAATATTAATACAAGCTTGGCAGCTGGGCTGAGCCCCAACTCCGATTCACTGTGCTGTGGGAACATCAACATTTCATAAGTTTCATGATCTGTGCATATGCCCCCAGGAGTTCCCTTTTCTCTGATGAAGTACTAGATGAATATTGTTCTAGATGGTATAAAACTAAGTAGTAAATTTATTCTATACAGCTTTTTTCTCATTAGGCAAAAAAACCCCAAGTATCACCTTACAAATTTGGGGGCTTTTTCTTTTACAGTCATACAGGTATGACTGTAATTTAATCATCCACTTTGAAAAATATGAACAACAAACAAGCCATTAAAGTATCATTTAAAAAAAAATGTCCAGACTAAGTTCTTACATAGTGTATTCTTCTTTAGAAGTTTATTTCTGTTAAAATAATATTTACATTAGTCATGCCACTGATATGCATGAGTAGGATACCCAAATCATAAAATAACAAAGGGATTATTTAGTTCAATCACAGGATTTATGTTCTTTGCAGCTGAAGAAATAAGCACAATCCAAGGATAAGTTAAATTAAACTTATTTATTTTGATTAGGATATTTGGTGATAAGATTAGGATATTTGGTGATAAGTTTAGATAGCTTTAACATGCTTGTTTGTTCTTAAATTCTATTAACAGTAAAGTCAGACAACATTAGTATTGAGGAAAATGCCAAGCCAGCAGTTGTGTTTTAGCAGTGAAAAGTAGTTTTTTCTTGTATTTTGAAAACTGTAGAGGATGAATTTATTAGAGCATTGAAATACAGAGAATGTACTAACTTTTGAAATGCATTATATAACTAAAAATGAAATGACATTATGTAACAAAAGTGAAAATTGTTAATGAACCCTTTATCAAATTACATGTCATGAGAATACCACTTCAGAAATGCTCTTTCTATTACCTGCTGTCATAGAGTAACACCACAACAGTATCCTACATTCAGTGTCTGTAGGATATGATGAAGTAGCTGATGTAAATTCCATGCACTCCCAATACAAAATTCACTGAGGAAGAAAAGAAACTCTTGGTGCCTTTATGATGAACGTATCAAACTGATTTGACAATCTTAAGGCACAATTTCAATATATTTCCTTATATTTTTGCCTTAGTGGATGCCTAGTCTCCCTAAGGGTACTGAGAACCACTTGAATTACCCTTTATTCTTTTGGTGATAATCTGTAATGCTCATGCCTAAAAAAAATCAAGGTAAAGGGTACCCCTGCAGCTGGCAGGGAGCTCAGGTGATGATATTTGAGTTAGATTCATTGGGTTTTTGACCAGAGAGGAACTTGTAAAAGTACTCCCTGGCAATGTCTGGGCCAGGACACATTGCACCTCACACTTCTGGAGACCCCAAGTTGACAGAAGCCCCTCATCTTACATTGAGGTGTTCTGGTCCAGCACAAATCCAGGGGATCACTGCTTCTATTGACAATGCCATACCTAGCAAGAGAGAAATTATCTGTTCTCTGTAAAGAGTTTTGATTTTGTCGTTCTAAAAAGGACTAATTCACAGCACCCTGACAGTTCCATTCAAGTTCTCAAGGAGAATTTTCAGTGCCCAGTACCTGCAGTTGTATCTCCCTATTAGTGTCCACCAGGACCATTCAAACATGGGGTTGTCTAAGGTCACTGACCCCTAATTCACAGGACATAACACACAAGAAAACCAAAAAACAAACAACCAAACAAACTTGCATAACAGAAAAAAAACATGAGTGTTGATAGTAGAGAGGCTTAGAGTAAAGGCAGTTTCTCTCTCGGCAGACTCATTTTTAAAGTGCCTGAAAAAATTATCCATGCTACAGGAACAGACTGATAACTGAAGGACATGAAAAGGTCACACTGATTCTCAAAACTTAGCCTTTGAGCCAAACTATTTTACATCAGTGAAGACAGACTTACACCCCATATATTCTGAGCAGTCTGCATTGACAGCAAATTTTGTTTTATTTTGAATAATTACTCTTTCTTGGCTAAGATAATTGTGGTTCAACACTAGCAGCACATAAAATCCTAACCCTTTATCACTTTGGCGCCATGATTTGCTTTTGAAATTCATCTTGATGTGCAATAGGCCTCCATACCATTACATGATTTGTTTCTTCAGTTGTTTATAACTCAGTAGAGCACAGCACCTGTAATTTGAGAACTGGAAGAATTTCAAGAGTCTGTTTCAGAACAGCACTGAGGCAGATGAGGCTACATCCTCAACTGTACAAAATGAGTCTGCATTAAACAGCTTCTTTACTAAGAATCTAATCCCTAGTTTGCTATGTCAGAGAAAAAACTCAATATAAGTATTTATAATTATTTAAGTAATTATTATAATATCTATTCTATCTTCAGTCATTTTTATAACCCTCATATTTCTTCCTCTAGGATTAGGTTATGTAGAAGTTACACTGGTTAAAATTATGACTTTCCAGAAAAAGCAAGTCAAAGAAGTGTTGTCTGAGGGGGAAGAATTTCTTTAGAATTATTTTTTCCCTCTCCCACAAGGTAGGTACCCCACAATATCTTTGGTATTTATTTTCAAGGTACTTCTACATTGTTTCAAAAGTCTTTTTGCAATTCCCTGGCTGCTCTTCCCTGAGTCTGGATGATCGTCATCATCATCATCACCATCACCATCTCCAGCAGCATTGCAGTTTCTGCAGATGCTCTTACACAGTTTTGCTTGTTCCAGTCACACAGAGTTACTTTCACACCATTTCTTGGCAGCTCTTGTTCTCCAGATCAGCCTTTCTCCCCTGTCCTCAGCAGGACATCTCAGTGTTTAGCTCAAAGATGGAACCACAGTATGAGGAAAAACTTTGGGAAATAAAGTCAAGGCAGTAGACCAAACCCACAAAAGCAGATGTGAACATAAGCTTCACCTGCATTGAAACATTCGGTCCTAAAATCCATAGCATCTTCTTGGAATAAAATTAAACAAATATAAATTATTTATAATTTAATTACATGTTTCAGATTACAAGAAAATGACAATAAATGCACTTTTAAAATAAACCAAATATGCTTTTTATCAAGAATAATAAGAGGAATTAAGAAACTGTATCAAAGCTTTGGTTTTATTTCAATTATTACACTCATGCTTTTTAATGAAAACCAAGTTCATCAGTCCTGATGCTGTGTCATCTTTCTTCCAGTGTTGGAAGAAAGCTTTTTCAATAATAAAAAGATTTTCACAGGATATAAGTCAGTCATGTTTAAGTGTATATTATATCAAGTATAGAGCATAAATGAATATACAAATAATTTTTATGAGGGACATTGACAGAGTTGGATTGAAAGGTCTTTTGGTTCCTTCAGTCTGGATATTTTGATTGGATTTTGTGAAAAAAAAAAGGTACCTGAACACAGGAAGAACTTCGATTGGTCATCGACCTGAGTATGTCACACATTAATCACCAGATTAGAAAAAACAAAGAGAAAGAAAAATGTATGCATTTATTGGAACAATTACCATTGCTAAACAATTATTTAATTACAAAAAAAAAAAAAAAAAAAGAGCCAGTATTTGCATCTGTTTAATTACAACACACTATTCTGACTCTCCTCCACTTCTTACACAAAGCAGAAGGAAAATAAGATTTATTGTGAGTAGGTTCTCCCCAAATGTACTAATCATAATCTATGTTTCCCATTTGGAAGAAAATGTGATGGAAACAATCTTAGTGACTTGTAATTCCTGCATGATTTTGGACCATATTTTCTAAGTATTTTAAAATATGGAGCAGGCTGGAATGTAACAAAGTTTACTGTTACTATTGGTAATGCAGAAATGGTCTGACATCAAGGAAAATAAATAAGGCTTTTTTAAGCAGTGTAATAACTGCACAATTAAGCACCCTATTTTACTGGTGACATAATGATGACACTGTTGCCACTATAATTAACAGCCGATGGGTCTAGCAAAACTAATTAAGTCAGCTGAAAGACTTCTGCAGCCTTTCCAAATAGTCTATTCCAAACTTAACCAAATTACTTTTCTATACTGACACAGAATACTTTCTTCATCGTCATCACTTGGTTTTACCTTCTTTTCCAAAATCAGATTATGATAAAAGAAACAAAAAAATTTGGTGTATTTGCTCCAAAATGCAGTATTTTTAGAATTAGCCTTTAATTATTTATGACTTATCAAGGGAAAATGAAATAATTGATAAGCAAGTATTTTCATAACTGTCATTAAATATTGGGCACTTCTGATTCCACATGCTGACAATGCTGTCAGGGAGGACTTGCTCAGAATGTCTATGATGTGCTTTTGTTTCAGTATTCAATCATAATCAACAATTCCTGCAGTAGTAATAGTTCAAAATGGCCCCAAGGCCCCATAAAAAAAGAACTGCTGAGTTTGTGACCTTGATCTTTAGAAAAGGTAAAACGTTTTAAGACTGGATCTGAATAAGAATGTTGTCAAGATGCTATTTAAGAGTTTCAGGATTTTCAAATACAACATGTAATAACTTTGATAAAAGACACTTTATTTTATTGCAGAACTTAGTCTCCCTAATTAGGTGTAATTTGCTCTAGTTTTCAGTACACAGCCACTAAAAAAACAAGATAAATGCTGCAGGAAATGTGGTATGACCTTTTCATTATTGCTTTGTCAGGACATCTGTCAAGGGACTTTTGCTCCATTCCAAAGCAGACACTGCAATGAACTGGAGTAGGGAATAGCTTGTTCTTGGTAGGGTGCCAGACTGTGCTACCAAGTAAGATTCATAATGTACTGCAGTCAATAAGATATCAAGGTACAAGGTACAGAATAACCCCAAATTTATCTTCTGAAGTAAGAACGATCAACAATTTCCTGCGCATTAAAAAGGAAGATACAAAAAGACAAAAAAAGATCACATTTGCTACAGCCCTGCTAATATTATCTATGATTATATACTCTACAATTTTTATTATGCAAATCCATCTCTGAAATGTTTTAATAAGAAATTTCATAACATCAACAATGTGAAATGGTGGCTCAAGATATGCCAAGAAGAAAGAATACACATAGCCTGACACAGTTTTCTCACAAAAGGAAAAAAATTTGGTTGGATTTATCAAATTCTGGCAAGCTTAATGGTTATTGAAAGTTTCTAGGAAGCTGCTCAAACCAGTCTGTCTTCTCAGGTTAAAATGAATTGTTTCAGGGACAAAAGAACCGTGCCAACCCTGCAAAAATTAATAACCTTTTTCTAATGCCTGTTCTATAGTAAAGAAAAGAGAGACAAACAGAGCCTATTTCAGTATGCTTACATTTTCTGGCCTCTTCATCTTACCCCTAAAAGAATTGCAGAGTAATAAAAGTACAAGTTACACGTCAGTGGTATTGACAGCCCTCTCTGCTGGGGATGTTTTAGAAATTTGTTTATCAAACCCATCACAGGTATGGAACAAGCTGAAACTTTACAGTAATTACCTGCTACAACAATACATTTGCAGACAAATATTTGCCACTTTACATTTTATTTTGTTGAGTCATATCTTTACTCAACAAAATATACATTTGAAGTATCTAGAACGTTCTTAAACTTTTTACTGGTAATTAAATGCATTTCCAGTATATCTTTCTCTTTTCTCCTGGTGCAGTTCCTATTATTTCCTTAAACTTCTCACATAGTGAATAAAGCTGAACTTGAGTAGAAAAGCAGAGTTGAAATCATGAAAATTCGCAAAATCAGGGAGGATAGTGGAGTGAGAAGAGGACAACAGAGCAGAAGGTTGCACTGACAGAAGTCACCTCACCAACACTGTCAGCCAGAGGAGCAGCACTGGGGAGCCAGCCCTGGGTGTGTGTAGGTGATCATGGTGTCTTTTTCCCCAGCAGGTTTAGGAGATTTTCAGGTTTAGGAGGGGACAAGGTGCATAAAGCCCCAAGCTCTAACAGGAGCTGTGTGAAAAGGGCAGAAGCTGTTCCCCCAGGAGCCAACGGGGTGCCTGCAGCTGCCATGGCCCTCAGGAGAGGAAGTGTGCTCATGGCCTGGAACATTTGAGGAGTGGTTATAAAGCATTTATGGAACTGTAGGTCTTGGTTAACATTTCGTGCAGGCTGCTATAGCTATCAGGAATGACTGGCTCACTGACAGTTAATAACATGCAATTAATAAATCATGAATCTGCTCCAAACCTTACTTCTACTAAGCCACAAGTTAAGCATTTTCCCCTGTGACAGCCTAGTTCTGATTTTCATTTTATACAAAGCTCTGCTCTGTGTGCATGCCCAGAAAAGCCAGATGACACAGCAGAGTGTAAATGAGAGATACCTATACTGCATCTCCATACTACAGGTATTGGTCCTGGCTTGAAAATTGTGCAGGTGGAGACTCCCCCTATACCTGTACTCCAGCAGTGTGCTGCTGAGGCTCTGGGAGCAAAGGAAGGAGCACAGAGAGGAGCTGTTCAAGGGACCACTGTCTCTTTCCAGGGCCCTGCCAGTTTTTCAAGTGCTCCTTAGAGCATTTAGGCTCTAAGTAAAACAGCTTCTGACAGGATTTGTAGTTATGGTAAATACATTACTAACTCCAGAGGACAAAATAGAGATCTGAGGTCACCTACAGTGAGGAAGTAAGAGAGATTTATTTCTGTAAGACTTATTTAGGCTACCAAAAAAGACCTTTACACTGATATAAACTGTTAGGGTGTGAAGTCACACAGATTCATAAAAGGTGGCACTTGGAATATCCTGACAAAATCAGGTGCAATAAGTGCTGGCACCACATTTATGGTCTATTGCTCAGTACTGGTGCTCTTTCAGTGAAGACTTTACATTTGTAAACTGGCAGAAATCCTCAAATCTAACAAAAAAGGAACAGAGCTGAGGTAAAATCTTCTCGATGTAAATAATATGGGTCAGTTATATTCATACTTTAGATCTTGGAATATACCCACCTGTCCAATAACTCCCATTCCCCCTGCCACTGCTAATGTCCCTCTCTTTACTATGCAGAAGAGGGTTTTTTCCTTCAAACTTACTCATAGTTTAAATTAAAAAAACTATAAATATGCGGTGTTTATAATCACACTTTCACAAAACTTTGGAAATAAGACAGGCTCAAGAGGAATTAAATAAGAAAATTTAATTTCAATAAATAAATTATATTCAATATTTTTTTGTAACAATGTAGGAGTCACTAAATTTGAATTTGCAAAATATTTTATAGCTAGTGTTTTATCAGTTCATGTGTAGTAAGTTGCAGGTGATTTCTTTCTTTAAATCTTTTTCCCCTTAAGTTATTAAAGTGTTCTATTAAGTCTGGACAGCTTTTGATTACTTTCTAGAGAGGAACAAGTAAATTACAGCAGCCAGTGGCTACAAATTTCTTCTGAAAGAAACATGTACAGATAAAACCTAACACAAGATATAAATGTTTAAATTTAAGAGGGACTCAGTCATGAAATGAACTTGGAATAGAGATCAGCTGCACACTTTTTGGTAGTTGCCTTTTACATTATACCAAAAAAAACTTTCTCAATGACACCTCTATCATCATCATCATCACCCCCTGTAAACACAAATCTCTTGGCTTGGAATCTGAATATACAACAAATCAATGGAGACAAAACAGATCTCAAACTAAACATTTGCTTTAGGATATCACAAGTCCCTCAAGTACCCTATAGACTGATATTACTTTTAATTAGGTGTAACTTAAGAAGTTCCTCCAAGTTTGGATATTACAACCAGACTAATACTCTGATGAGTGAATTTCTCACTAGAAAAAAATTAAATTATTGTCATATTTGCAGATACATAAAGATTAAGACAAAGAGTAATGCAGTGGAACAATCATGACAAAAAGCCATCTTTACTAGATGGTAAACCAGGCACAAATAGAAAACATTAATCTTTGTTTTTGACTAAATATAGAGTTTTATACATAATAAAATAATAAAAAAAAAAGAGTAGTTCATGTTCTTTAGGGACAGAAAGGGTACTGGGAAGCAGTAATGCCAAACAGAGCTCTGGGAATCCTGAGCCCAAGCTGACAATGACAGTGCAGAAAAAGGTGTTAAGCAGAAGTCTTGCTGCACATTGAAGACACAGAACATCTCCTTTGTGTCCTTATTTGCCAGGATAAAATTTCTATTGGAATAGTGGCCAAGGTCAGCAGTGAAAAAAGTGTTGCAGAAACTGGGAGGGTTCTGCTGCAATTGTCACTCAAAGTTTGGAAGACCTGCAGGACTGAAGCATTTGGGTCTACTTATTTTACTTAAGAAAGATGAAAGACTAACCTAATAATAACAATAATAATGTATAAATAACAATATGGGGAATAAAAGGGTGAAGAAGTTCAACTTCTAGATGTTCTTACTTTATGCTCTTTAAACTTAACATAAAAACCTTTTAGATTTCTCCTTTTTTATAGGACAAGAGGGAGCAATTGATTCACACTGATATTGCAGTTCATCCCTTGACCTTTTGCCATAACTTCTCTGATCCTGTCAGTAATCATACATATATTACTGCAGTTTGTCTTTATCATGGGGATTTCAATTGCTCTCCCACAGAAAGTGCAAGCAAAAC
This sequence comes from Urocynchramus pylzowi, assembly GCA_013397555.1. Taxonomy (NCBI): domain Eukaryota; kingdom Metazoa; phylum Chordata; class Aves; order Passeriformes; family Fringillidae; genus Urocynchramus; species Urocynchramus pylzowi. Next base: position 164,104 of record VZRH01007024.1, on the reverse strand, counting down.
ACTGCATTTTTTAATAATGTGCTTATTTCTATAAGCCAAATTGAATTTATTATATTCAGCATAACACTCATTACATACAGATGAGTTCTTCATTTATATATTTATGTATAAATACCTATATTACATATTTCTGCCTGATTTTGAGGATTAATAGGTTTTATTTAGATTTAGGGAATTTGTGATTCTGCTGCACACAAGGTAAAACAGCCATCAGGGAAGATGGTCTAAGATGACTTGGAATAGTGAAAACATGTCACAAGCTATTGCTTCATTTGGGCCCATCCTGATTATCATGAGCAAAACTGGTGTGAGCAAAGTGGTCTCAACAGTAAGCAGACTCATTGAAAAGTATCAGTACCAGTAAACTACTGGAGTTTCAAACACCTGCTGTGCTATTTAGGAAAACCTTTTGGTCAAACAATGAAAAACCAAACTGAATCCCCTTTCCCCCCTAAAAATTCCCAACGAATAGACCTCCCCACCCCAAAATGCTGATGACAAAATAATTTTATCATAAATATAATTGAACTGTTTGAACTTCTTTTTAAAAGCTGATAAATGGCTCTGAGAGTTTTTGATACTCTTAATTGGATATATTCTCTACATTTGAGAATTACACTAACAAATAAAACAAAGAAAATGCTTCATAATTCATTTTAACAGGAATTTATAAGAATATATAAGAAAGAAGCATCATAAAAATAGCATCACTGTAACTTACCTGAGAACTGAGTATTATAGCACTTGCTTCTGCCAAATTTGGTCTACTCGGCCAGACTGCCTCATTACAAAGTGTCAAAGCAGAGCTGTTGGGAAAAAGGTTCAGTTCAGCATGACTTCAAAATAATTGCTTAATACTCAGATAATGATTATTAAATATGTTTTACTATCCTGAAAACAGGAAGCAATCCAAAACAAGGAGGAAAACACATTGAACCAATATTTCACCTCCAGTTAATTGAAATCTTATCTTTTCTCTACACTAACACTTCTAGAGATAAGAGCTGATATTTTTAAATGCTTTTGTTAAATTAACACAACCCAAACCTCTGCATACTTTCAGTTCTCAGCCTGAGAGTGCAGGTACCAGGAAATGTCTCAGAGCACTGAGAAACCTCTTATTATTGATGGTTGTACAATTTTTGACCATGATAGCACCTTGACTCCTTTCCCTTTTTGTTGTGACAGATAAGCCTAAAATATTTCAGAGTTTGAAATGGCAGATAAGCAGTAAGCAGCAAAATGTTTGATGATTATTCAAAGCTTATCTGAATTGCCCATACTTCCTGAGACCAGTGTGTTTCATAAGATCTACAGTCCCTCCAAATTCCAGACAGTACCTGGAAAATTGTTTTTAATCTCTGTATATTGGCACTTTTATCTTTGCAGACTTCAGGTAAGACCTGCGAATGTAAAGCCATGCACAAGTTTAAAAAAATTTAAATACTTAATACAATTCTGTACCTTAATTTTGTTTTTGAGGACTATTATCATTTTTATTTGGGACCACTCAACTACCATGCTATCCTCAATCACAGGTCTGCCATATGACTGGCCAGATGATAAATGCTATTGGTCACATCACATGCTTTTTGCATCTTCTCAGCTTATTTTTCTATATTTTAAATGTTTTTTATTACTGTAGTAGCAGATCATATATTCCAAAAAAAACAAGCTTTGTCATGGGAAAAAAGGCACACAAAAAAGTTGCTCTCAATACTCAGGAAGTAAAAAAACCCCAAACCATTATAGGTTTCCTCAGAATAATTAATTCTAGTTTTATCCTTTGCACTACAGAAAGACTGGAAAGCATTTTCAAGGTAGGAGAGCAAAGCACTCCAAGCTACTCTTCATTTTCAGCTGTGCTCCTGACTAAGAACAGAATGAAATCCTTAATTTATAATTTCAACCATTGCAGGCATCCACCCTCAGCCCAGCCTCACATCTCCCAGAGAAAATGACTGTTCTATAGCAAAACCAGAGGGATCCATTCTTGCCAACCTGCACAAGGCATCTTGAAATCTGAATTGAGAAAGAAAGGAAATGGATTTATTTGCCCGTGGCATTTGTGTTGCACTTGCAACACTTGTCAGCCTTTAGTGCTCGTGCTCAATGCCCAGGAGTCATGTTTAGAGGTTTTTCAGGGTACATGATTATTTCTTTATCTTTACATAAAATTTTCTCTCAATTGGACACTGTGCACATTTCTCAGGGATTTAAATGAATTCTAAGGTAGAGTCTGTATTGCCTCATTTGAAAAGTCAAGCACTTTATCTTCCAGTCACAGAGTAAAATCCTTTGAATTTGGGAAAATGTTCAAGGCACAGTCCTCAACTGTACACATACCATTTTGGCTTTAATCACTGCACTAGGATCTAAGAATGTCCTGGAATTCAGAAGGACAGAAGCCAGTGCAGAGAACTTTCTCACAGTCATCTGTTCTCAAACAACATATTTTCCCCTCATTTTTCCACCCTTGATTTTCCCAATATCAAGAAATTATATCTAAAATTTGTATTGTAGACTTTGATAATTTATTTACCAACATGGGTAACAGAAATCAACTGTCCTTCCACTTGCACATTTTTTTAACATTTGAACTACTTTGAAATTACTCCAGACTGGATTACCCATTGAATTAAAACAAAATAGATCCATGTGACAATATCCATGTTCTTTGAAGACTTCAGCATGTTTTCCTTCTAGATCAATGGACTCACAATACTGAAGCTTCAAGCTGCCCCCATGTCTGAGAATTCCAAATTTGGTTCCTGCCAAACCATATGGCACATCTTTGAGTGCTAATGATTTTCATGTTCAGTGTGAACTCTTTGAAGTAATGCTGCATTTGTGTTTGATATAAAGTAGCCTGATATAAAATAGCTTAATTAAAATAGTTTGATATGAAATAGCTTAATTAAAAGTTAATTCAGTAAGTTTTCAGTGTGCTGTAACTATAATTCTTCAGCACCAAACTTTCCAATCAGGACATATTTTTAATTGATAGAAGCGTTACAGTGGTTTTAGGAAATCTTTTTCAATTAATTCTGAAGCGTTGTTCCAGTTAATAGAATCAATGCCTGTTGCTATTTATCTTCAGGGGAATGTTTTGTTTCTAAGCAAATTAAATCCCTAAGGACAGAAAGTTGTGTTTTAGCAGGCTCTCAATATGTTTTCTGTTTGAAACAATTGCAAATGTGCTTGTTGCTTTTAAAGCATATAATATGACTTCAACTTTTGTGCAAAAGGCTGTGAAAGACATTTTGGATATACCATTTCCCAGGGGAAGAAAATCCATTGGAACAGAAATCACATCAAGATTTCCACACAAAAGCTAATATACACTGCAGTCCTGATGTTAGTCTGACAGTGCCTTCCCTCTCCTGTCATGGATTTTGTTTATCCTCATCAAAGCTGGACCTGTCTGTGTGGGTGACAGTGTTCTAAACTGGCTGCCAGCACGTGGGCATGTCAGGAAGAGTTCTAACAAACCTCCCCAGGCACAAGGAACAGCAGTTAGCCCTGCATCCCAGAAGGAACACACACCTGGAGTCACTCAGCACTTCTGGCAGCGCAGCATAGGGGTTGGTGCTTCTGCAGCAGCGTCCCCCACAGAACAGGCAATGCTCTTGGGAAGTGAGCCCAGAGCACCCCCTGAACAAGTGACCTGAAGGCAGGACTGTCCAAGTGACTGCTTGGTTTTGGTCAAGATATACACTTGTCCTGCAAACCAACAAAACAAAATTGAAATCACATCCCACTGGATCCAAATCTCATTTGGTTTCTTGACCTACAAGAAAATGCTGTGCATCTTTCTGGTGTTTTGCAAGATGTTTATGAATTGACTTTCCACTGAAGAGTATTTACTCTGCCCAGCCAGAGCAATGTGTATTTTGTGCAGTGTCATCCAAGAGCTTACTTATCCCTCATCATAAAATAATTTATTAATAACAAAATTAGTGGCCACTCCTCCCACATCTCGCCACACACTCTGAGGCCATTACTTCTCTATAGCACAGTTCCTTTTTCCTTTGGGAGTCAAGCCATTCCTTCATCTGCCCCAAACTACATTTCATTCCTGTTGGTGTAAGGAAGTTAGCTATGTCTTTTTAACTCCCAAACCAGAAAAATCAAGACAAAAGCAGGTTCACATACAAAAAGGGCACAGCTTTACAAGCTTATGTTCAGTGACACCCAGCAGCAGAAATTCACCACCCACGTGTCTAATACTTTCTGAAACATTGCCTATCCAATTTCCCCTCCTCAGCCTTTTTCTAATGTCAGAATTTTCCTGCTCATATTCTTCTAGGCCTCCACTTATCTAACAGGTCCTGATGCTCTGATCACTGCAAACCACAGAGCACTCCATAAGTTTTTCCTCCCTGCAGGCTGAACTGTTAGTCCCTGCATGAAGTGTGAGTGACGCTGTGATGGATTCACAACAGATCTTTGTATTTAAGCAAATTTAAACCTTACAGATGTGAAGATTGCATTAAAACTAGAAAACAGGCATGCTTCACTTTCCTTAGTTAAATATAAAGTGATAGTACAAGCTAACAGAACTAATAGTGGAAACACAAGAAAATCTATCACTTAAAGGATGCTTATTAAGAAAATGATCTCCTTTCTTTCAAATGTCATGGTGAAGATGGCACAGATCCTGTAAGATGCTTAAGCTAATGCTGTTAAGTGTAAAGGATTTACTGTGCAGTGATTATTTACAATGATATGTCAGCATCTCCTTCAAGTAAAGGTGAAATAGGCTGGGGGAATACAAAACACTATATCATGATTAATGAAGAAAAATCAAAAGATTGGTCACTTATCAGGTAATATAAATTCCTTAGAGCCAAAGAAAGGATGACCATAATAATTCATGAATAATTTATCTAAAGATAAACCATTTACAACAATAATCAACCAGAAATGAGTAGCTATTCTGAGCTAATTAATGTCCCTATTTAAGCACTGATTGACAGCCTTGCTCTACTGGGCATTGTGTAAGAGATAATCCACAGAGGGCAGTTAAGCAGAGTTATGTTGCCTCCCATTTGAAAGCTGTGTGGCTTTTCTCATTTGGAGATTTTGATATTCCTGTAGCAGATGGATTATCTGAGAACAGCTTATGGACAGCTGTAGTATTTCTACTTACAGCACAGCGAAAAACACACATAAAGTTACTGTAAAAGCTTTTTCAGGAAAAGTTTTATACAGGGTCAAGGTTTGTAATGCAACACACACAGTTATAACCATATTTGTCTTTGAAGGAAGAAGTGACACTTTTCCCCTCTAGCTTTTTAAGCTTGCCATATTTCAACAAAATCTGTATTGTCTTAATGTTTCTTCTCCATAACAATTAAGCTACTTGGAAAAAATATTATCTAGAAAACAGCACCCTGAATTCAAGTATAAGGTGCAATCTATGTCAGTTACTCTTGTGGTGCAGTTCATTATACAGAACATACTGGATTAAAATATAATGAGCTATAAAACAAAATATAAGAACTGTATTTTGTTACTAGCATGTTAACAATAATTACTAAGTGTCATTACTACTTTTGTTGTTGTTTTACTGGGAAATCATTGCATTATTCATGTTTATCACTCAGTTATCTGCCTCTCCCTACTCTGTTTTTCTTTCTCTCCTTCACATCAGAGAAGATTCAGTGCAGCAGCATAGAGTCACAGCAACATGGTAATGTGCTACTCATCATAAATTACAACTCACATTTCATTGCTTTGCTAAATGCAAATAGCAAGGACTTGAGGAAATCATTAACAAGATCTTATTCTGAATTTTGGATGGTAATTGAGCATATAGAGACAGCTAAGTCGTTACTCATTTTTCTAGGAATTAAATAATTCTCAGTTTGAATTAAGCCATTTGAAACCACTTCAATAGCTAGTTCATGGAATGCTGTGTTTAATTACTATCCATTCAGATAGGATAGCCAGCTTTCATTAAAGCAGAAGGGAACTCATCCTGCTTCAGACCATACAACAAGACTCGGTTCCTACATCAGGCTTTAGGGTTGCAGCTAAGTTTGGGGCAGCTGTGTATCAGCTGTGTCAGGTCAGGTGACAAATTCCTGCCTTCCATACATAGTTCAGAACAACTCTGGGCTGCAAAGTAAGAAATGAACTAAAGAGTTCCTCTAATTGTCTGTGTGAGAGGTACAGAGACACCAGAAATACCCATCAAGTGCTGAGGCTCACGAGCGTCTACAGAAGACTTTTTTTATCCACCAGGAGAGCAATATGTGCACTGTTAATGCTGCATGTTACACACCCATGGCTTTGGATTTTGCCCCCAGCATGACCAGTGTGGAGGGTCCCAGCTCCAGTTGGATGGAAAGCCAAGGCCCCAGTGTGCCACTGCAGCAGCTGGATTTGCTGTGTGTACTCACTGGACAGGGAAGGATCGCGTGGGGTGAGAGGCCACAGCATTTCTCAGACTGTGATCACTGAAGTTTTGAAATAACATCTGTGCAGTTAGAACCCTAAGGTTTTTCCCATGAGCAAAGGTTTTAGAACCATGAGCTAATAGCAGTTAGAAATGGAAAAGACTTGGATAGTCATGTTTATACAGAGAGAAGGAAATAAAATCTTACAAAGTTCACACTCTGAATTATATGTTGAATTCACTAATAGCACTCCTCCTAGGAAGATGGCAATTTGGACAAACAGAATGAAAGATAAAATTGTATTTGTTTCACAGTAAGAATACAAAAAATGACATTTCAATAAATAGTATGCAAAAACAGCTTCCTGGGTGGTAGTGTGGTGCATAATTAGTGTCACTTCCCACAAAGTTAACAATTTCCTGTTTGCAATCTGTACTCACTATAAATGTGAAGAGATGAAAAGTCAATGTATCTTAATGGATGTGTTGACTCATTTATGGCTTGGTTAGGTTTACAAAGCTGTCTGTGGTTTTTATTTTCTTCTGTTTATGTCTGGAAGGCTGACTCAATCAGCAAAGTGAGCAAAGTACTGATCACTTCAGGAGATTACTTTCCAGTGGGCTGAATAACTTCAGAAGAAAAACACCCTAACACCAAGTCCTAATGGTTTCTTTAGAATCTCTTGAAATTGGTAATTCTGCAAATGCAGGGCCACTTCCATCTACTCTGCCATGCTAGGTGCTATTTAATGATTGTTTTTAAATTCCAATGTACTCATTTGAGTGGATTACTGTTTGCTTTGTGTGTTTGTTTTTTTTAAATCTACCAAGTGTCTTCCTAGACTGCAGATATTTGTCAGGCATTAAAAGAACGGGGGGTTGGGAAATACCAGATAGACTGTTTGTAACTGTCTATTTTGTAATTTTTATTCTGAGTAGACCTATGGTTAAGAGAAATGTGGAAACAGTTGATCATTAAAGATTAATACTGTGGGAGATTATACTATCAGATAGAACTGCATTATTTATAGAAAAATACATTAATTAATTTTCAAACCTTTTTCTGACAACTACTCTACTTATAGATTTGAAAATTAAATTGCACTTGAATTAAGCAGTTGGCTCCTACCCTGTTATTCACTGTCAAAGCTACAATCCAGAAGATTTATAGCAACATAAAGAATTAGACGAGCACAAAATTGAAACATTCAGCAGTGAAAGATATCAATTAAAAAAAGATTAAAAAAAACCCCACACCTGTGATGCTTTTTTCAGTTGCACAGTGACTCCAGCTGTGGCAAATTCTGCTTAATAGAGATGGTAGCAATAAGAAAGTAAAGTAATTGTATTTCACATGACTAATTTTTTTTTTTTTTTTTTTTCCAGAAAGACCCACTTTGCACAATCTCAGAACTTTTTATCATGCATCTATCTCACAGATACCATTTTTTTAAGAAAAGAAACTAAAAACATATGTGATAATTTCTGGCAGTAGACACAGAATCTAACTCTTCAAAGACAAAACATTATAGATTTCTATAATGGGATGATTTCTATTTCATCCCACTACTCAGAAACTTAGATCTTAGGGGCTGATGTCAAAATGGCCTTTTATAAATTATGATTCTTCCTTATATTCTTATAATTTAATGGTAAAGAACTCGTTCTGGCAAAATACAGGGTGGCAGACAACATTCTTCTTTTCTCTGACTCTAAGGAGTCATTCAACTTAACAGAAAAATCCCTCAGCTTCACATTAGGATCCTACAGAGATTTTGGTAATAGGCTGTCAACATTTTCAGTTTCAGCAATTACCCTGGAGATGAATTCTTACTGAATTAAGCAGGCTGCTAATTTACTGGAATTGTCATTGTCCATACGTTTAGTACTTTCTGTACATGCAGAAATCTTTTTATTTTTTCCCTTTCCCTGACAACTGTTAATCAAACTGTATTCTGATTTAATTGTACTTACGTCTATTTGTGCTTCAGGAGATTTGTTTTATTGAAATAAATTTCAATATGAAATTAACAATTTTGGAAAGTCTGTTGTTATTTTTTGGTGAAAACTCCAATACATATTCCACCAAAAAAAACCCAAACAAAACAAAACAAAAAAAAACCCCAAACAAACCAAAAAACAAAACCATTGCAACCCCCTTCTTTCCATTTATAATAGAGCCAAATTAAGTTTTCACTCAGCTCAGTTATGTTTCCATAAATATGCAATCACATTATAAGGCAGCATCTTTATCCAGGAGCTCTAACTGATCTCTAAACACTCTCTTGGTGCCAACCTCTTGTCCCCAGAGCAGCAGCTTTGTGCAGGAAGAGATCAGTCCCTTTGAGGCAGCTCCTGTTTTAGGAGAGCAAAGCTGCTGCTTCTGCCACCACCTGAAATCCCAGGCTGGCATCACCTAGGTGACCAAGGCATTCAGATCAGAATGGAAAGGAGGGCCCATTCTGACTGAGATTTTTATCGGGAAGCACTTTCCCAATAAAGCACTGAGCAGATCCCTAAAACTTACTAAATAAGTTGTGAAAAAGATGTGCTCATTTCTCAAGAATACTTGAGAAATGTTTTCTTTTGTCTTGTCTCATACAATTGCAATGTAATAGCAAACTGTAAGTGTCAATGTTCTTAAAATTAATATAAAGACTGATTTCTGCATTGCCCAACTACAAACATAAAATAGGTGCCAAGGCAGTGAGACAGATACATCTTACGAGTAGCTTTTCTTTTTGTTTTTGGGGTTTTGTTTAATAATGTAATCATTTAGAGATATATTTGTAAGTAATATTCCTTCTATGTACTGCCAGAGTTCCCAAAATTCTCCGTGGATTTCAGAAGCATCAGCTCTGCTCACTTTCACTTACTGAGGTATGTACAGAGCTCCCAGCTCTGAAACTCTGAACTGCATTGTCATAGAGGAGTAAAAAGGAGCAAAGATGCATGTCTTGAACTGCATTTTGTTGTACTTTCCAAAAGCCAATTGCAGAAGTGAAACATTACCAAGAGTGTACCAATAAGCCATATCTAGCAAGCATTATAAAACACCCAAATGCCCAAGGATCAATGTCTAAGTAAGAAAGTGTAGTAATTTTTTCCTTTAACTTCAGATGGAGTAGAACCAAAATTAAACATTTTTATACTGCTGGGATGAAAAGGGCAACCCTTTGACCTCTATAATATCTGCAATTATCAAGTCATTAAGGGAGCCCAAGAAATCAAGGAACTAAGAATATTGATGAATTAGCTGAAGTGCTTTATGAAGGAAATATCTACTGCTGTCCACCTATCACAAGAAATTCTTAAGAGCACAATACAAAAATGACTCAGTACAACTCTGTCAGTGACTCTACAGATGTGTCATGCTACAGCAGCGTCAGTCCAGGCAAAATTACTTCTCTTACCCTTTCTAGAACAAATTTACTTCTCTTACCCTTTCTAGAACTTGAAAGAAATAATTCTTTAGCTGTTTCTAGAGTTAAAAGACATTTGAAGAAAGTATCTTTGATTTTTTTAGTAGAGTATAACAGCCAATACTGGACCACTCTGCAGCTCTTCTGCACAAAGACAAGCTCTGTCCAAAGCAGCTCACAACAAACAAATAAAAAAAACCCCACAACCCAAAACAAAACAAAAAAAATAAAAATAAATAAAAAATCACAGACAACACTTTGTACCCTCTTTACAGATGAGGGCCTGGGGCCCAAACACAGCAAGACCCTTAGAAACAGAACTTTCATCAAAGACCTAAACTGAACACAAACGTCTTTAGGTCATTAACCATATTGCCACTGCTCAGTCTCCCTTTTACAGCCAACTGTGGGGCTTTTATTTGTTGTTTATTTACTTTTAAAGCAAAAGAAACAAACAAAGGCTATGAAACCCATTGCTACTTTACAAATAAAAAAAAAAATCAAACTCAACTTTGTTAAAATATTGAGTTAGGAAGAAACTGTACAGTACACAATACTTTGTTGCTATTCATAATTGCCAGTACATATGTGGTTTCTATATCTTCACTGCAATAAAACATTCACTGCCATTAAGAACATTATTTCCATATTACATACAAAATCACCAGTTCTAATAATTTTCTAACTGCCTGGGAAATAGAGGCTGTTAATATTCACATTGAATTATAAGCTTTTCATATAGCCTAAACAATTATTGTAATGAATGTTTCAATAGGTGTGTGATATTGGTTTTCAGTGGTATTAAATTATTCAAATTGATTGTAGCCAATATGACCTTAATTTATTATATCACATTATTACAATGTAATTGCTTTCCCCATATTTGGGATACACCTTGGTTGCTGATTAAGCCCTGTGAGTTCCCCCCAGCACATGGCATCCAGCTCAGGCAGCAAATGCAGGTGTTATTGCAGTGTTCCAGAAGTGCAGACACCTGGGAGTGGGGAATGAAGGGTAAAGACCAAATAAAATGTTATTTCCAGGGCTTAGGACAACATAGAGGTGTTTCTCTCCCTCCCACCTCGTCCCTTTTCACTGTAGTACTCGAGTTTAGGCCCAGGTACAACTTTTCTTCACTTGGGATTATGACAACATCCTGGACAATATTTCACAGTAAACCAGAAGGACCACAGCTGACCTTCAGGTGTCAGGTACTTGATAAAAACCTCCCATCCTGTCATTTGTTAGAAATCTGATACCATGACTTACTCTGAACTGAGTCTAAATGAAATTATTTAGGGCTTGGATAATCAGACTCATCCCCGGTGGTGTGTTTGAACTTTATCTCATAGCAGTATCGTGTCACATAATTGTGACAAAACTCTTTCCAGTGCTATCTCCTCTGCTGGTGGAAAAGCAGAATTGAATAGACTTATACCAGCTAGCACCAGGTCATTTATTAGACCAGATATCATATTTTTCTGCAAACAAATGCTATTCTGATCTTCTTAAGTTTGCTTTAATAAATAGAATCACTGATAGTTATGTAAACAAAATATTAGCATTTTGCTACATTACACATGTTCTGAAACATCCCTAAAAAGAAAACTTGCACCCTTGTGGCCATATTTTGGAGCTACAAAAACCAAGTCAGACAGTAAATTCTCATTTTTCATTGAAGCAACAGAGCTGTTCTGTTTCCATTTTTATATTATCTTGTCATGATCATATAAATGCATTTTCCTACATCCCTTGTCTTCTGTCAGTTTACTTTTATTTAATGAATTTTCTACCAGCTACTGCTGGCAATGTAAACCTCACTAATCACAAAACCAGGGAATATATTCTGAAAAATAAACAAATGAACCTCACCCTCTCCCCTCAAAAAACCTTAAACAAACAAAAACCAAAAAAACCAAAACACCACATACCCAAAAACCCCCCAGGTAGTAAATATATTGGTGTTTTACCAGCATTTATCCCTTGGCAGATTGTAAAACTTAAAGCTGAGGCCATTCTTTCCTAGGAGCCCACAATGTATTTATCTATGCTTATCCTGTATAAGGACATTATTCCACACATACAGCCTGTAGCTGCAAGTCACAGATCTCAATAATATCCACCTTATTCTATGGAGGACAACATTAATTGTTATTACAAAACTACTCCTTTCTCGATCTTTAATTGTGATTTTACTATCTAAAGTTTAAAAACATGTGTGGAAATCAGAAGTTGGAAAAAATGGGGCTGTTTCAGACTTGGTTTCCCTGAAGATGGGCTTGCTTTGTCATTTACAAGTTTTAATAGTGTCAGTCCCTGTAACTGAAAGGCTGCTGGTTTTTCCAAAGCACCTCCAGTTCCTGTGCATAATTTTATAAATGTCTTATTATTAGTTCCTAAATTCCCTTTCCACTGTGGGTCTGCTTTAGGGACTTTGGTAATCATCTAATTTACCTCAAATTCTGACCCCTGGGTTACTGGCAGGAAACCGATTGCCCTTTACCTCTTTTTCTATTAACTGCATACTTAGAACTGAAAGAATAAAAAGTCATCATGAAATGAAATTACCCAAAGGTCAGTTGTGTGGATGGCTTTTTTCTTCCCATGGTATTAGTTCCACGTTAACTTTGATTAAACCAGAAGATGGATCTGAAGGCACTGGTGGACTTTGCCAGTGTTTACAGGCAGAGAGGATTCCATATCATCCATACTCTTGATACCAGACTTCAACAATGTTGAAAGCAACAATAGCTATCCAAAACACTATGGTGTTTTTTGGTGTTGCTTTCAATGATTCATTTAAGGAAATAATTTTATGAAAATTTATCAGAGATTAACCATTTTTCTAGTATTTAAAGAAAACCTGAGTAAACCGCTTCTAAATCAAAATCAATATCCCATGACCCCAGCAATGAACATGACAAGTTATTTGTTAAAGCAAACAGTTTAAAAATAAGGAAGAAAACATATTTGTAAAAATTAATCTTCCGAGGGAGGGAGGTGAGTACTTCTGAGCAAACTGAGGAGGCTCACATACAAGATTTGCAAATAGAAAATGCTATAAAGTATCTGACAAGTTCTAAATTAATGGCATTTCCAGTCTCAGTGAATGCACATGACTCAAAGTGCATGCTAACCTATTGAAAAAAATAGAAAAAAGGAAAAGATCCTGATGTTTACTTGTTTTTCACATGGAAGGCAGCGTTTGAAAGCTCGTTGAAAGCCTTTCCAATACCCTGAAACAGTTCCCTCTGAGTTCAGTGGACTTCAGATGACCCCTCTGGGGAAGAAAAGGAGGGTAGATAAGGTTTACAAAGGATGGTTTTGATTAAAAATGAATCTTCAAGAGGAAATTAAAACAAAAACAATTGACTGCATTTACATCTATTTTGACACAGGTTCATATGAAATGCTGTAAACTGCACTGCCAGAAATTAAATGAATAATGGTAAGAGATTTCAAAATAGGGTAGTTTAAAGAACCTGGTTAAGAAATGTCATTGAGGCACCTCCTGTGATGAACACCTGCCAGAGACTCTGATAGGGTCCTTCTGAACACTGGAGTTTGGAAATGTTGCCTTTGTGCTGATTAACAAACTTAGGTCTGGGGGAGCAGGTGTGAAATTGTTACCATTTGAGATTTCCAGCTGGGTTTTGTTGAACAAATAACAAAAACTTTCAGAGAATCCCAGGGAATTCAGTTTACAGTCTTACCAGTGATGTTGCAAGAAGGGATAGAGGATGGACACATAAACACTGAGTGGAGTTTAATTTTTGCCATTTTCTTTTTGTTTCATACCAAAAGGTGAGACTCACAGGATATATGTAGCTGTGCCAAAACTATTGGCCGGGAGTATTGCCCTTTGATTCCCCTCTTGAGCACAATGCCTCCCTAGGACTGAGCAAAACCTGCATATTTACATTTCAAGGTTTCTAATGCCTTAAGGGTATAATTAATGGCCAGGCACAAGTACACTGAGTTTAAAGGAACCAAGCTGCAGGATTGCTGGGGAAAGGGGAGACAGAGTACCAATGTATATCAGCACAAGCCTGTGTTCTTGTGCAGCCAGAAGACAAATGCAAGCTTATCTCAATGGCAGGTACTTAAGACAGTTTTCTTCTAACAGTGGCTTTTCTCTTTTTAGAATTCCAAGGGTTTCAGGAGAAAAGATTGGGTATAAAAATATTTATTTTTATAAAATAAAAAGATTTATTTTATAGGAAAGGCAGTAAAACACATGACCCAGCAGAATATAAATGCTTTTCCTTCCTACATTACAATGCCTGTTTTCTGAGTAGATGTGATTACAGAAAACTAGACAGACATTGCTTGAGTTCTCAGTACCATCTATAAAATCAACACTAACAGCTTTTAATTGTCTTTTAATTGCCTCTTTTCTCATATGAGGCCACTTCAGAAATTGAGCAGATGTGGAACACAGGGATTAAGCTTTGAATTTCTGCCTTGAGCCACATGGATCTTTCATGATCCTGAGCTGGTCACTTGAACTTAAACATTCAAAATTGCCTAAAGAATTGCAAAGTAAATAAACTGAGGTGCAATTACCTCACTGTAGAAATTTTCTTCCACTTCTCTGGATCAAAATGGTGACTGTGCAGGTTCTCTAGCATTTCTGAGCTTTCTGTAAAGAACTGCAAAATTTTGTATTCCCTGTAAAGACACCTTTCAAGGAGTACCAGAAGCAGGTCCATGGAGGATGAGCAGGAGCCAAAGGCTGTGCCCCTGCCAGCTGGCACCACCCCACAGGGCCTGAGCAGGGAGAACAGGCATGTGATGGATACAAGAGACAGCCTGGCACACCTATGGCACAGCCCAGGGAGGCAGCTAAGCTCCAATGGAAAAGCAACAGGGAAAGGGGAGGCAGGGCAGGCAGGGCAGGCTGCTCAGGGCATCTAAAGCCTACAGCTGCCCTTGGGGCCATGACAATTCCCAGGTACATGAGTTTCAGAAGTGAGATGAATTAAATAGCTGCAATCTAGTCCAATTTGCTCTTTATCAACACAAAAGAAAGCTGGCCCAATTGCCAGGCTGTCCAGGAGACAGCCAGTAATGAGATGACAAGAGCTTGGCTGGAGTGGAGAGAGCTCTGCTGGCAGAGCTGTGGGGAAAAGCTTGTGGAGCACCTGCTCCCAGCATGGCTGGCTCCAGCTGCCATGGCCAGATTCACAACAGTTTTAGATGCAGCAGTTTTTCTGCTGAAAGGAATGAAACAATCACACACAATCTTTCCAAGGCATGATGTTTCTTTTAAATATTTAAAAGCAGCAGAAAGGACCCATCAGAAAATCAAGAAAATGAAGCATAGCTACCAAGATACAACGATGACTTTATACACTGAAGATGCAAATTTGCTGCATGGATATGATCAAACAGTTTGCTGGGTTTTAGGAAATAACTTCCTTCTGACTGCACACAAGAGCATTTTGATAAGACTGTTCTGCCAGGGAATTTATTACTTCAAAAATATTTGGGTATGGTAGGCTTGGTGCATGTAAATAAGGACAAAGATTTTTCATTGCATACATGTAACCTTTATTGCTACATGATAATCCAACAAGATGTTGGGTAAATCATGCTTTTACCTGCATTACCAATTACTTTCTGTGAATACACCAGAGAGAAAAAAATATATGGAAAACACTTCATTGTTACATCTAGGTAAAACCTTATAAAAGAAAGACATTGTAAAATCAGGCCTTGCTATTTTGGCTAAGCTAACAGCTCGCCTGTTAAATTCCCATGAGAAAAGAATTATAAGAATGAGAACAAGTTTGCATTTGTGAGAAAACAGCTTGCACCTGCAAAAATAAGAAGTCTATCCCATGAGAATCTGTGAAGAAAAACTGTAAACTATCTAGAAAAGGAAGGTTTTGATGGACATGTACACTAGCCATCATCAACCAATGAACTGAGTTTCAATGCATTGTTAACCAATTAGATTTAACACGGTGCCTTCTGATATTTCTATAACTATAAGGTAAGTGAATAAAGACTGTGGTATTCTGCATGAAGAATTAAGTGTCTTGTCTGTCTGTACTGAGACACTTCATGTCTCTCCAATTCTATCTCTGTGTACTGGCATCTACTACAGATCTTGTGCAGTCAAAGTATCATGTTTTATGGAAAAATTAAATTATTTTTCAATATGAAAGGCAGAAGCAAATGGAATTTTAAAGCCCTTTTTGCTGCAATAATAGCTCTAATTATTTGTCCCCATTAAAATTTATCACTGACAAACTTAAGACCAGTTTTTATAAGCTATTCATATAATATTATCTGTGCTTTCCAATACTCACAAAGAATTGTCACAAGCTCAACTTTTGGATACACGACAGAGACAGAGTAATATTACCATTAATTACTGTAATTAATGCTAATTATGTAAAACCAGTAAAACTCCATTACCAAAGAAATAATAACCTTTAAACTGAAAATACAACAGCAAATGCAGAAGTTCAGCTCATAATGGCTTAATTGTGACAGAAAGAATGCTGAGCAGTGTTTAGATTTTGGTTCTACATGCTAAAGCAGCTAATAATAAGCAGCATAGGTTTATAGATTTCTAATATATGAATATAATATAGGAAGTGGTATTCTATGAAGCTGCTCATAGACCATTTGTTTTATAGGATTTGATATTATTATTTAAACCAGCTATTTTAAAAAGCAGTGCACAGTGTATTTCTCTCAGAGGAAAATAGCCTGGCTTGATCCCTGTTTGAATGGGAAAACTCCATTCTCCCCTGTTTTAAACCAGTAGAGTAGGCTATTCTTACAAAACTACTAGAGCTTCACATAGCCCTAACTTCACACAACATGCTCAACATGTCAGTAATGTTGAGGGGTTTTGGTGGGGAAACTTGCTTACAGTTCTAATCTAGATTCATTACAACCTCTAGCCTCAGTTAAAGGGTCAGGAGTTTGGATTCTTTAGGGCTTATTTGTTATATTTTGTATTATATGTATTTTTTATTATATATAGATATTTTATATATTTTGTATTATTTGTTATACAAATACTATGATAAAGATATAAGAATTGAAATGGCCTGCAAAATTATGAACCAAATCACAGAGTTCATGAAAATCCTGCTCTTACTGAAGTAAAAGAATTCAGGGTTTTTTGTCAAAAAATCAGAATTTCACCAGCTGTTGTATTCAGATTCAAGACTAGGATTTTTAGCTTCACAGCTTTAGGTTTCAAGGCCACCCCTCCATCTTAGTCCATATTCATCTGAACTTATAATTTGGGTGAATAATAGGGATTATTGTGCTAGGTTATATCATTTAACCAATTACTTTAGTACATTTAAAAAGTCACTTCTTGAAGACAAACCATATTTTACTTTTGAACTATCAGCTCTGAAATACCAGCTTAGCAGAAAGATATTCTGAATTTCAAGCAGTTCATGGCCTTGAGCATGCAGGTTTATGCAAATGTTATATATCTAATGGAATTGTGGAAACTCTCATGCATTTCTTTTATAAATCCTCCAGAGCTCTTCAATTCAATTCTTGTTCAGCAATCTGTCTCAAATATGAATTATGTGTGGTATTAAAAAAGGAAGCAATTCATATGTTTTGCTTTACTTTGCTCTGCTAAGACAGCTTTCTTTGAAATAAATAGCAGGAATGCTTCATACTGAACTTTGTAGATTTACATTTTGAAATTAAGACTTGCCCTGGTGTCAGAAATCTTACATGATTATATTGTGTTAAATGTGTGAGGTAAAAGGCATTTCTTTGCAGAGGGCACATTTAAATTCCTTTTGCAATCTATTTTCCCATGTAATGTGCCATGAGCAACCTGGTCCAGTGAAAGGTGTCCCTGACCATGGCAGCAGGGCTGGTATCAGATGGTCTTTGAGATTCCTTCCAAACCAAACCATTCTGTGATGCTTTAACAATACAGGTGCTTTTCCCTGCAATTCAGGAGATAATGGTTTATATCAGTTGAAAATACAATTTTCTCTTTAACTGAGAACAAACACTGTTGTCTTCAAGGATGTGTTAAATGGTGATCACATATTGTAAAATGCCAGATAACCTGAAAAACCTGATAGCTGAGAATATTACAAAATTCTGTGGAGAATCAGCAGAGGCCAGGTAGGAGAATGCTGCTGATAAAATGTAGCTACTCTCTAATGAGTATAAATATTTAGGGAATGTATATTTTAAAGTAAAATATGGTACACAGAGGTATATGCATAAATAGGAATTACAGGTGAAAAAAATATTCCCTATTAGGTATGTGGCTATTGAGGACTGAGTTCTCTACCAGAGCTCAGTAATCTCGGGATGATATTGACTGCAAACCTGGCTTGGAGGTTTGGTTTGTCAGTTGCTGCCCGGAAGAAAAACCCACCAACTTTACAATTTATTTTTATATCTTAACAAAAAACATGGGAAAATTAAAGGCTTGATTCTGTGCCCTCTCTGGAGGTTGGATTGCCCCTTCTTGGCCATTTTTCCCTTATATTGAGTTCAAAACACCTTGTATCAAGCTCCGTAGGTACAGTTTCATGACACTTGGAAATCAGTTGGATCATTCATTTTCCTAAATCCAAGAATGCCTATAATGTTCACAAGATCATTGCCCAAGTCTTCTATTAAATATTTCATGTCATATTGTTTTACTCTAGCTGACTCTAAGTGTGATCACAGTGCTGAATTTCTTTTGTTGAACATGAGCTCAAGAATGTTCACTTTATAATATGAACTTTTTTTGTAAACAGCCTGTTCAAAAGAATTTTTTAAGACTATTTATTGGTTATTTTATTTGGTTGGTTGGGATTTTTTTTTCCCTTGATAAGAGAAGTTTAAAGGCATGAGAAGAAAACTTAAAATTGGCTCATTTGAGAAAATGAAGCAAAAAGGCAGCCTTGGCACAGTGAGCACAGACATTGCCAGTGTAGTAAGCAAAAGTGAAACCAGAGTAAATGCCAAATGAACAGGTGGAATAAAGCTAAAATAAAATGGTTGTTGGTCTGTAATGACAGGTATTACTCCTTGCACCTAACCTGCAAAATTGCTTCCACTTATCTTTGCAGGATTCAATTTCCTTCTTTTATGTTACTGCATGTTTGAGTTTTGTGTTTCTAGAAACATAAAAAAGTTTTTGTAACTTGAGCTGTAATGGCAGAAGAAAAATGCGGCGAGCAGTCACACTCATGCCAACATTTCTTTAGCCAGTGGCAAAGGCAACTCCATCCACCCTGCACAACCTATAAGCAAAATCCAGCACCCCAAGCCACCAGCCTAAAGCTGGGTTGGTAACACCTTTTCTACTGCTTTTCACCAAGCTGCCTACCTGCACTTTAATATACTCATGCCAATGACACTGCACTCCCATTCCTTAACTGAGCTTCCTGGCCACCAGAAACACCCACAATTCAGCTCAGCCACCCTTGTGTGCTCCCATGTGGCTATAATAATGACTTCAGCTCCCAAAATCATCAGGTTGTCTTAGAAATCACTAATACATTCATACTTTCTGAAATTGTGTGTTCCAAAGAACGTAGAATGTTACAGGATGACTTTAAAAATGCATTGTTGAGAGCACTCATATACTGATGTTACTCCTCTTCTATTTGCTTTGTGCCAGCACACAGTGTCAGCAGCTCTTGGACACTGTGTGATTGCTATGGCAGGAACATGCTTTTGGAACAGAAAAGTCAGGCAGGAAAACTCTCTCAATAAAGAGAGCTCTGGCCCTGTGCCAATGTGATTGTGTCAGTGCCCACCTGCAGCTGCCCTGCTCTGCACAGCCTGGCACACAGCTGGCCCTGGGGCTGCCCCCCAGGCTGTGGGGAGCCAGTGCAGCACTTACAGCTCTTACAGCTCTTATAGCCCTCCTGTAATATCTGTTGGGATCATTTCTTACCCTGCTGAGAGCTCTAAAACTCCACTTGATAATGTTTTTAGGGCCTTGTTACAAATCCAGACCAAGTAAATAACAAATAAATGACTGAAAGTAAAGGCCAGCCAACAGCAGTTTCCTCCTGATGCAGAGCTCCACTCCTGAGATAATGTCCATATCACACAAAAACACTGCTTTCCTTGAAATGGAAAATGGGAATTTTAGCAGCAGTAACATGACTGCACAAGCTCAAAGACTGCACTGCCTCCCACTCAAAGATGGTACTTGCATGCTCAGAACCCCCACCCAGCAAAACAACATTCAGATGGTTTAGATTTACAGATGATTTAGATTTCAGTGTTTTCAAAATGACTGAGATATTCTGCAATAAAGATTGATCATAAAAGAAGTGGTTCATATCTGGAGGAAAAGATATCTTTTATTTTCAGTTTCAGCAATCCCTATTTCATCATTTCAGACAATCCAATAAAGTCATTTTCATCATAACCATAGAATTTCAGTCTCATCTGTTCTATGCTTTAAATGACAATATAAAACTCAATTTTTTTCACCTGTTTTTTTATCTGTTAATAAAGTTCTATCTTGTTTTTCTTGTCTGATTCTGATGAAAGTATAATCTTAACAAAAATCCAAATTTAAGAAAAAACAAAAATAAACCCACAAGACTCCCAAAACACTCAAATTCGCAAACAAAACAAAAATTTCCCCCAATTTTGTTCAGCATTTGGAGGTTTGATAATCCATTACTCCTCACTGCTTTTGGAAAATTATTTATCTCTTCTTTTTCCTTCCTTGGGGGGAAAAGAACCTTTTCAAGTATAACTAGATTTTCCATTCTTTCTAATGAGAGAACCCAAGAAGGAAACTAATATTTCTGCTGAATATTTTAAGAGACAAAAAAATGATAATGGACTTTCTTTTTTTTATTATTTGAAGACTGCAGAAAAGTCAAAGGTGAAATTTTACTTAAACTGAAAGCACTGGAAACTCTTCTATTCACTTCAGAAGCCAAGATTCACCTAAAATGTTTCCAAAACTCACTTTTTCCTACTATGATGGATTTACAAATTGCTTTCCCTGTGCATGGTTCATGAAATTTAAACATTTGGCATTGTCTTTGATGTCAGGAGAGTCAGACAACAAAGTCCTCAGAGACATTTTTGCAGTGACCTGATTATTAAGAAATATACAAAAATGTTACTCTCCAGAAGAGTTACAATCTGTTACCAGAAGATGTATTCCCAGTTCTGCAAATCCAAGTTGATCTCTGAACAATTTTATGCACACCCATTTTCATTACTAATTCCCACATAATTTCTTGTATTTCTTCTTTCTTTATCTACTCTTTTCCCCAGTTTTATCATCATTGCTTTAGGCCATGGTAAACTTTACTGTACTAGTTCCTTAGAATGTTAGAAATCACAGGAAAATTTCTTTTTTATATGTCTAAGCTTGTTTAGAAGATTCAGTTTGGCAAAAGTAATTTGCCTTGTTCATGATAAGAGTACTTGATTTGATCTGAACTCTTTAGAACATTGAGAAAAATCAGAGGAATGGTATCCTTAGGGATTTTTTTTTCCACCCCTTCCAACTCTGACTTTATCCAACTGCATTAGAAAATACAGCAACATTCTGGTTATATTTTGAAAGTCCTATGGAAAATATTGTATTAATATTAATTTTGCTGACCAAATTTGTTTCCCAAGTAATAAAGGTGTGTTTCACCCTGTCAGCTCTGTGGTTCACCATCTGGTGAATTATACCTCTGTCCTGGAAATACCCAACTGCCTTGATTCACCCTGGGCAGGTCCCAAGCCTGAAGATGCTAACGTCTGCAGAGCTCCACGTACAGATTTTGCAGATTTGACCACTGAGTAATTCTGCTTCTGTCATTTAATAGTAACATTTTGGTTAACATTTTTACTGCAGCCTTCCATATTTTTTTTCCATGAAGCTGCTCTGAGTTACCAACAATCACAGTAGTTTATTCTGCTGTAGTACGTTTCCAAAGATAACACTATTTAATGCAAATCATCTTATTTTCCTTGACATCTGAGTTTCTGTTTCTAGAAGAGATAGCTGCCAGCATTTCTTTAATAAAAGATCAACAATTTGGGAAGGAAGAAACTTTTCTACTTAAGCAATATCTGATTAATTCATTCCAAACTCTCCCCTTGAAAACAGGGAATTTTGTACTGGCCTGTCCATTGCTCGAGACCTTTGTTTTACTGACAATAAGTGAAGCCAATGCACAGATATGCTGAGGCTGCAGCCCAAAGGAAGTTTCTCTACCCTCTTTGTGAAGAACATCTTCCCCACCCTGGATGCTGCTCCCAGTCAGCAGTGAATGCTCTGTCTGCAGCAATGTCACTGCTCTGCTTCCCTTCAGCCCTTGAGAGCTGCTTGAGGTCTCTGTGCAGTTAGAGAAGGTAGGACTGGGCTGGAGGGTGAAAATGAAAGCTTTGTATAGAAATTTGGGCCTCAGATTCTATGAATTTCTGATTAATCTGAAGTATTGTTAGATTTTAGAGATCCACAGTCTGAATTATTTAAATCAGCTTCTTGAGATTACACAGATTTTAAGGGGATTCTTGGTCAGACAAGTTTATTCATATTTCCAGAAGGAAAACATACCTATTTGGCCATTCTGTGCCAAGTCATCTTTACCTAAGTGGATGAGCTTGCTTCTATTTTTATCTTCTCTTCAACTGCCAATCTTCAGCAGTGCAGACAGAGCCCTGAATGAACTAGCCATTAAAAATATGGAGATGCTGTTTTGGACTAGGCGAGAGATTTAATATTTAATTTCTGCCACTGTACATATTTATTGTCTTAACAAAATATCATTTCCTTGTCTCTGATTCTATAAAGCAGGGTGAATTATAGACTGAATTTGGTACCCTCCAAATCTGCTATTGTTAAAACTAGTTTTTCTCAGTGGGCTGAGAAACTGAAAATGAAGACCCACATCCTTACTATGCAAACATTTATTTGCACACTTCATCAATTTAACTGCAGGCATAATTTGATCAATGCAGGACAACAAAAACATTGTTGAGTGGCTGCATTCAAGGCAATGAACATACACAACAACACCAATGCAACCTTTGATGATTGGAGTAGCCTCCACAGCAGACCACAACCCTACAGCCTTCTTGGGATAGTCCTAACAGCAAACTTTAGTTCATTTTACTTGCCCAGGATATGCACAAGTGTCATGATTATCTGTTTAGAGCTAGGCCTTTAATCTACCTTCCAAAATAGAATGCTCTTCATTCAGAACCAGATCTGCTGAAATGGTAGCAGAAATCTCCAGTGTTTTCCAATATTTTATTTTCATTTTACCAAAATGAGGTGCAGTTTGTAATGATTTGGTGCGAGTACAGACTGATCAAGCTAATCTAGCAAAACCAGCTCAGCTTGGAGAGGCAAGCAAAGCAAAAAGCTAAATATCAATACTCTTTTGTTCCTGGGAAAGGAGCTTGGCTTTAGGATTAGCACAATTAGGAAAAATTTGCAGCTTTGCAGGTTTTATATCCTGGGAACATTCAGTTGTAAACACAATAAAGTTTTCTCATTTTTCACCTACTGTGGATCTGATTTTCTCTCTGCACATGTCATGTAGGAGAATATCATCAGTATTACTATTAGGCCCCAAAAATACACCAATAAATGGAGCTGTACCTTTCAGATAAATATGTGATACTGGGAAGAAGTGCATAACTATTCATAAATGAGATATTGATTGTCTGTTAGTTTAAACCAGTTGCATTTTTCCTATGCATAAAGTATCTGAGCTGAGCCTCATCAATTTTGTATCTTCCTTGTTGTTGATAAAGAAATAGGCAAGAAGCTACAAAGCAGCATATTTAAAACTAAACACTAAAACAATGGTCTGAGAGCTCACCTGGCAGAAATTGCTGACATCCTCCCTTGTTAAAACAAAAATTTTTAATAAAGTCACTGTCAGCTTCAGAGAATCTCCAGTCTACAACTACGCCACACTCAGGTTGTCATGGAAACGAGGAGAGGTTCAGGATCATTTGACATTTTATGACGACAATTTAAAGCTATTTTATACAGAGAAAAAATGTGAACTCTAAGCTACTTTTGCAATTTTCCAATTAAAGGAGTCAATGCCAGAAACTCAAGCAGCTCTTGCTCCTTTATCTCTTTGATAACCAAAGGATGAGCAGGATCATTAGGATGTAGTGCTGTTCTGGACTCTGATTTAAATTCACCTGTATAATATACATAACACAATAAAAAGAATGCCTGGTTATATACAAAATTGCATATAAGGGTCTCCAGAAATGTGAGACACAAAAGGGAGCAGGAGCCACTCCCTGAACATTTCATTCTTAGTAGGGAAACAGAGCCTCAATATTTATAAACTGACATTGGAAGAACACTGTTGAATTTTTTTGGCACAAATAAATAGAAAAATTATTCATGAAGATAAAAAGACTGATACTAACCTCAGAGAGAGGCTGAATCCTACAGATATTTTAAACCTGATCTTCGAACAAAAAAGTTCAGACATATTAAAGAGAATCTTTCTCATCTTGTTATGAATAAAATTACCTACATTATAAAAAGTTCTAACACTGTAACTAGGCATTTTTTGTAATCCATCTGAATGGATGCTTGTGAGAGCAGAAGAAATTAAATACCACAGAAAGAGGCAATCTCAGACCCAAATGAAGGATTTTATTTTTTCCAGTAAGAAGAAAAGCTCTTTTCTATTACTGCATAAGTAGCTGCAGCATCAGTGACAACCTGAAATAATAGTAAATAAATAGCAGAAGCGTAAATCTGGAAAAAACCCCAAGAGATATTCAAGCTAGAAAGTTGATTAAAGGATAAAAAATGGCTTTATGTTGCTTTAAATATTAAACATTTCAAAAGCAGGCAGATTAATAATGCTTAAAAAGGCATTCTTTCTTGCTCCTTTTCATAGCATCTACGCAGTCATAGTGGGTCAGAATAATGCCATGCAATATTTACAGCATTACTTTACAATGTACTTTTTCTTAAATGGCACACTCTCTACCCTGTTGTTTACAAAATGAAAAATGCCTCTATTATATTCTGCCAACTATTCTTTGTGTGTGCAGTATAAAGGACAGAAATTGTCCCCAGAGCAGTTTTAGATTCTCAACAAATCATTTAAACTATTTATGTTGTATTAAGGGCTATATCTGCAATATCATCTCTTATTAATTTTAAAATTAACTTGTTTAGTAAATTCATATTTACTGCAGGAAAATGATGTCATCTGTGTGGAAGGCTGAGCTTATTCTCAAATTCTCCTACAGTTGCTATCTCTGCTGGAATTTGAAAAGGCAAGATAGTTTCTGGACTGCAACTAGAATGTATCAATTTTTGTTATAAAGCTCCGGAAACTTCTACTGCTTTGTCCTTTGATAGCTCTCTCTTTGCTGCTGTAAATATACAGTTACATCCTGGTAATTTTCAAGGTAGAATTGCAGCATGTTATTTATTTTATTGAATAAAGCAAACCTCTGAAATCCCAGGGATACACAGGAGCTCAAACAGGAGCTATAGTGGTGGAGGAATTCAACTGAGGAACTCTGTCATCTCTGCACATTCCTATATCTAAACCAGGCTTTTCTACCAACCTTTCCTGCAGGTTTTCATACATCTGACTACAATTCCCTTGAGTTTTCTCCTATTCCTTATTTTGTTACATTCATATTTGTCAGATGTAAACCTTTACTGGAGCTTTCCAATCACTTCTAATTACACTGGTCCTGCTTGCATTGTTCTACTCTGGAGGATGGAATCTGCATGGGCTCTCTCTTTGTGTCCTTAATGTGATCTCATTCACTAATGTATTGCAGTGTGATTATAAGCCCATTCTGCAGATGCAAAATTAAATCAGATGAAATGGAAAGGTATGATTCTTCTTTGTTTCACTTTTTTTTAGAAGCTTTCTTTCCTCCTGTAAAATTTGCTTCAACATTCCAAGGACTCACTAGTGCACTCTGAATTCCCTGCATGTGTTCTTGACATCAAAACCAGAAGGAATTCTTAAGATTTATGGAATGGGTTTACTGTAGATGTTGAAAATTATAACCTTGGCTCTTCCCTGTAACTCTGCGCTCCGAGAGCTTTGTTGAGCTGAGGTGGAAACTGTGGGTTTAGTCGTTGGGGGCTGTGCTGTCAAACTATGTGACCAGCTCAGTCTTACCTAACAACCCCTGGTAAGAAATTTCATGAGGTTTTTTCTCATTGACAAATTTCTTATCTGACTGGTTTTTTTTCTTTTATCACACTTGGCTTTCTGTGGCACTGTCCCTTGCAGCTACATGCACTGAGGAGCTTTTTAGAAGCAAACTGGCTGCCATAAGCAAGACTTGTGTTACCAAGTGAGGCATTTTTTTTATACAAACAATGAAAAACTACCCTAAAGATTATACTTGGGAACAAAGGTTGTGATTTTGTTCCAATCTCCTTTCCCAATATTTATTTCAAAGTTCAACTCCAAGTAACCTCTTTGTAATGATTCCTTTGGTTTTTATTTTTCCATTGGACTGATTTTACTTCTTACAGAAATACAAGTACATGGAATTGTTTCACTAGTCTGAGTTTGCATGTCAAATGACATCCTCATCACACTCACAGAGAAATTACAGATTGCACCCAAGAGCCATTTTGGTTCCTACTAATTTGATCACAAATTAAAGGTCTTGAAGAGTATCAAAGGAACACCAATATAGTTAAACAAGTATTTTCTATGACCGTTCTTATTTCTTGGGTTTTGACTGACATGCCTGCAGCTACAGCTTGCCACATAGTTCATGGAGATATTTATTTCACAAGTATGAATGATAATAAATGCTGAGATGAGAGTGGAAAACCCCTGCTTTTACCTTAAGAATTCAGAATATGTGAAGCATTTCCACATCTAAGAGAACTTCAAAAGCTACACAAACCTCTGTAGATGATAATCTAAGCAAAGGACAGCATATTATATTATATAATATTCTGTTTAAGAGAGGGAGGATAATTTTCAATCTTTCAAGTGCCCGGTAGGAAAGCTATAGGAAGATAATATAAGGTGTGGGGGGAGATACAAAAGAAACAGGGAAAAAAGGCAGAAAGACAGATTCTTCATAAACTTCACACTTTGCTTAACACACAGACTTAAACTTCTGAAATTCCAGCTGTCCTACAGGACAGGTTATTAAAGTATCAGCAGTTGTTTTCCTTTTCACTGTACCTCATTATATCTCACCAAAGAGTATAGCTGCGAACAAGCATCAAGAAAAATCTTTGTACTCCCTGTTACCACATTGCTTGCCAGACCTTCAAAGCACCTGAGGAAATCAGGAGTTTCATTGTTACCCTAATAAATATGCTCACTTTCCTCTGGTTTCAAAGTCCTCACTGAAATGAATCATGCACCTAAGAAAGTACTTTTTCTTTCAAGAACAGTTAAGGATCCCAAGACGTTTTTCCCCTAAATGACTCTTGTGATATTATTTTAAAAACTTTAATATCACAAGGTGCTCAAATATAAAAAAGCTCTTTTTTCCCCATTTTTTTGTGTTTGTCCTATACACTTCAATTAAATTTTATTATACCTCTTTTATGCTTGAAGATCTTTTGTTATAAATGGCGTTCATGAAAACTGGGGGGTGGCATATAAGAAGAATAAAACATCTTCTTAGGAGGGCATGGAAGAGTGGAACAGAAGTCTTGAGGGTGTCATTCTGATTTCAGCCTTTTACAGATAGCTGTACTTGGTAACAGAATAGACTGAGTCAAGAACAGAGTGCTGCTTGGTGCTTTTGTCATTGTTCTGTCACAATGACCCCACTTATGCCGTTATGAGTGTAACTGTGTAAGGTTTAAGAAAAGCCAGTAAAATGCCATTAAACTATTTGTATCCATTAAACTATCAGTATATATATATGTACTGACCCACTGTATGGATCAGTATTTCATACAGTGTGCATTAAGTAAAAGCTGAAGAACTCAGAAAGAAATGCTTCTAAATTGGGCCAGAAACTAATTTAGAATCACATCACTCTCAAAGATGCAACCCAGGCAAAACAAAACAAGAATGTGACATCCTGGAAAAAATGAGGGAGCAAATCACAAAGCTGTATGAATACTTAAATTAATTCACCAAGGAATAAATTAGATTACAAGATTAGTACATGCAGAAACACTTGGCCAGATGTATTACAGATCTGGCTGGAAAGACTAAGACTAAGAAATTCCTGCCAACATCAGAAAAATTTTAAAAAATCTCCAAACTGCTCTTGGATCAGATTGTATATATGGCAGTCATACCTTTCAAAGTGGCTACATCATAGACTGGCATCAAACAACCAAACACTGAAAATTTAATATATATTTAACTCAAGGAGGGGTAGAGTACTCCAGAAAAATCCTACAAGATATTGACAATAAAACATGTTATAATTAAAAGAGACTTCTAAAACCATTAAGAATACCAAAAAATTTTAAAACTTGATGTAAATGGTTTTTCTTCTCTAAAGAGTTCTTCACTCCTGCTTACAAGATCTGATTACCTTTGGAATGACACCATGGCCTGCTCCATGTCCCACATGCACAGGATCATTTCTTAGCTCACATTTTGCAATCAGGAGCCATGAGCATCCTGACAATTTGTTGGTGTCTGTTCTCTACAAGGTGGGTCTTAATCTACTTACACCACTAACTGCTTTTCTCAGCCTTATTTCCTTTCTTCCTGTCTCTGGGCTCTTCTGAAGAGTCTGTGAAGTGATGGAAATCCTGCAACATCTAAATTGCCCTATTCTTTCTTGTGAACTCCCTCACAGATTTTCTGCCTCCAGAGGAGCTCAGGAAGTCTCAGTCACTGCTTTTCAAATAAAGCTATTTTTCCTGTGACAGATTTCTCAAGGGTCTCAGACTACCTGCTTGCCAAGTGAACAGGAACTGATCTGGATTTTGGCCCTTAAACGGTGTGATTTTATTCAAATCTATGATGAAAAGCCATTCAGAGAGGAACAGAGATGGAAAGTTTTCCATCTGAGAGTCTGGGAAGAAGAGACAGTCATGTTAATGCACATACTGATGCATAAGTGCAGAACTGGTACTGTAACATCCAGAAGCCCTCAAAACTCAGAACTGAACCTGCTAATTTTCCTTTCAGCCTGGCTGAGGAATTGCTCTCAGCTGCTTTTCCACCTTTACAGTCAGAACTGGAATGGATCTTTGCTGCTCTGCTAAGAGTGACATTTGTTATTAGCTGCTGTGTCCTACATGAAGCAGATTGTAGGAACAAACAGCCCCTGATGAGCTGTCTCTGCACCTACTACAGATTGAGATGATAAAGGGGTACTTTGGCTGCAGCAATTTCTAATATGCATGCCAATGCCTTAATCCTAATTATTAACTATAATCTTCCATGAGAGAATAGAGGCTCTATCTTCCATCAATATGTCTAGACATGAAGATATTTGGGTGTCTAACTCTAATTGTGATGGATAAGAGGGCTAAGTAACTTAATGAGTTTGAAATCTCAGTCTAGGCATATCCCAAATCAGTCTGCAGTGAGCTTCAACTTAGGTTTTGCAACACCTTTTGGAAGAGAAAAGGAAAAACTATGCTTGAAATAAAGTTTGATTTCGTAGAGTTTTCAATGCTTTCATTTTCATGAGGTTTAAGAGGAAAACAGCACAGGAGGCAGTGAAGGATGTTATATGCAACAATGGAATACAGAGGAATTTGGTTTGACTGACTGTTATTAGAACTGGTGTCTGGGCAGCATATTGGGGTTAGTGATCCTATTTACAAAAGGTACCATGGGATCACAGCTGATGCAGACCTCTGGAATTGATATAGACTAGCTGATCCAAAAGGCAGCATAAACAGAGGCTCAGAGCTCCCTGAAGTCATGCTGAGACAGTAGATGAATACCTCAGGGGGCAATCATTTGCAATTCCTCCAACATTTATCATCCAAATATTGATGCATCCTAAACACAGTTAGTCTGGGCGTGTTCCCTCTCCCAATGGAATGAGGAGCCCTGTTCAGGGTACTGTGGGCAGCTCAGCACTAACAAAGCTGCACGAGTGCAGGTAGATGAATACAGATATACATGTCAGAGATGGCAGCTGCAGTAGACACAGGTGTTCTGCTGTGCTAAGGAGCCCTTCTGAGAAGTTAAATCTATTTTATTAGCTATGAATTGCTGCCCCATAAGGAAAAAGCAATAGGAATGCAGTCCCTTGATTTTTCTTTATCTATCTTATGCCTGTAGCTTCCAGCAATGATAACATCCTGCTTGCACACACATACTGTGACCAGAATAGCATTCTTTATTTTGCAATGCTGTCCATCATGTAATGAAGAAACCATTATTGGGACAGTAGGCCAACTTTTAAACTAGCCAGTTTCTGTAGATACTGCTCACCATTGTGCCCAACCCCTCTTAATTCTCCTGCCTGGATAATCACATGCCAACTGTGTTGTCCAGGCTTAACAAATAGGTAACACATCCTGACTAAAGTGTCAAGCCTAGAACCTGATGTTCTAGGGAAAAGAGTTTGCCTGAGCAGCTGGGGAGAATATTTTCTATTGAAAACACTTCTTTGTGCCTAATTTGTCTTACACGTGCAGGATCAAAACTCAGGCATGTAAATGTCAATTCCATGCCCCACGCTGAATAACTTTATACAAGACATAAATAAAAGTTGTGCCTCCATATCAATCATGAATGATGTTTTCTAACATGAAATAGACAACTTTTAAATTTTGAGAGTAGTATTCTATGTTGGATTCCTACAAAATGATTCATTCCCAAATAGCAATTTACTGATCCATAAGGACAAGAGAGATGAGGTTATCTGCTTTTCACTTATTTCTTCATTTCAGAACAGATGACAAATTCCATAAGGAATAATGTGTCAATACAGATTAGTGCAGGGCTAGGATTCATTTTTGAAGTGCCACAAGCTAATTGGACTTCTTAAGAAGCAGTTTTCAGTTAATTCAATCTTTCACAAATTTCTAAGGCTGTTGTATAAGAATAACAAACCTGAGTATTTGTTCCCCAACTTGTTGCTGGTATCAATTAACTTTCACTTCATAGCATCACTTGCTATTCTTTCTCTGTTTTTGAAAACTGTACATGTTTTCTGATATCAGTTATAAATTGAAGAAACAATAAATTCCATGTCCCCTAATGTATATAAAATACATATGGGTATAGATAAGAAAAATCACTGACTTATAAAATGCAAAATAGACATCAAAGAACAAATACATTGACAGGAAAAGGGGAGGAAAAGGAAGAAATAAGGAAATTTTTCATGTCTAGTAACAGGGAAAGAAAAATTCAAAGTGATGTTAAAATGACATGGTACATAGTACTTTCTATTCTACTAAACTCCCCCAGAATTTAGCATGCTCCACAGAGTCAAAAATTACCGTACAACCCTTTTAGGGGAAACTTTCACCTCTGCATTCAATGATGGAAATATTTATCAGATTTCCCTTTCAGTGTGCCCTTTAATTTTTTCTTACATAAAACTCATGACAGTTTTGGCTTAAAATTTGATTTAAAAGTTAAATTAAACAAGCTTGGTGGAGGGACTTTTTGTTTTAAAAAGCATTTATTTCCCATTATAATAGAAGCAATAATGAATAATTTTTCATGCCACTGCATTCTGAATTCTCCAGAATTCAGTCAGAATGCTGCCATATGAATTTCCATACCAGCAGCTGGATCGATTCCCTACTTGGCCAGCACTTGCTGATTAACAGCTCTTCATGTTGCCACACCTCCAGCTGTACTTCTGACTCTGTCACAAACTCCTCAAATTAAATAAATGAAAACTCCTAAAAAATTTCAATCTGCTGCCTTGTCATCATGTTTCTCTGTTTTAAATAGATGAAGAAACAACTCCTCTTCTATAATAGAGGAAATAATGCTTTTTTTCCTCCAAAAGATATGGAGTGTACTCCCCCTTGTCCTTTGGGAAAGGAAAAAAAGGAAATGCTTTTCAAAAATTTATATATAAGCAATAAGCAAACTTTCTCCTTTCATTTAAGTATTAATTTTATTTTGGTTTTTCTCTCATATATTTTACCTTTATGAATTATGCAAGGGGTTTTTCCTCCTTTTACAACTGTTAAAGAGCCTTTTCCAATTAATGATGAATGGTTTATTCATTCTTTTGTCATCTTTTCATTAAAAAGAAGCTTGTCTGCTAAACTCTAAGTGATGAGAAAAATAAGTGTTCCCAGCTATGCATCTTTTGTGGTTTGCAGGAAAAAAAAAAAAGGCAAACTCTTCTTTTTCCCAGAGAGCTTAGATGGCCTTTTGAAATATTGATCCTATATATCATAATATATGACTACATTTCACATTTTGCCATTCTCTGCCCCAGGTATTTGATAGCTGGTTTAAGGAGAGTAAAAGCTGTTTCAAATTCCCAAGCCACAGAGCAGCTGTTAGAAAATTATTTTTTCCCAGCTAAATCTACATTGAAGTAGAAATAATTCTATCCAAATTCTGTGCACTACATAACACATTTGCACATTTAATTTATAAGGAAGGTTAATTACATTGCTCTGCTGGCACCACCCGCTTCCATGCTGCAGCCAGAAAGCATTAATGATTTTAAAGAATTCATCAAGGGAGAGGATTTTTTTCCTCTAGGGTTGCTTCTGAGTCTTCTGTGCTCAGCCAAGCAATAAGAGATGCACATGTATCTGCTGTGATTATATTCAGAATCCCAAGAAGTTTTAACCTCAAGGAATGTCAAACAAAGCTCAATAATAAATGAAATTTTGACTTCAGAATCAAAACAACACAGGTAACATCATATCTCTATAAGTCTTAAGTTATGTATATTTTAAGAAAATGTATCTATGAATGCTGCATCTTTTACCATTTACAGATATTAAGTTCATGGGTTATCCAGGTAAATTATTTTCTAATGATTTCAGTTTCAAATGGTGGGATAGATAATTTTTAACACATAGTATTGATGGAGAAAAAGTGATACAAAGAGATTCACTGCTTGTAAAATGCAGCACATTCACACAGCACATCTGGCTTAACTGGATTGTTACTGCTTGCACACTATGATCACTGCTGTGTTCTGTAATCCTGATAGTTATGAGACACAGAATAATAATTCCAGCTGGCACTAGTGGCACTGCTGAGTCATCAGGCAAGGACTGGTTCAGACCTGTTAAACAGAGGGCAAGAGGCAAGCCCTCTGTTTAGTAGATTTTGTCCTTCCTTTAATACGAAGGCAGTATTGTCCCCAGCATTCACATCAGCTTCCTGCATGGATTCCAGAGATGGAAAACCTGCTACACACAGCAAGTTGGCACAACTTTGGGGTGAGCAGTGCTTGGTGACACTGCTGCTACATTCTCAGCACACCTACATCACATCTCCATCCCACTTTGAGAGAGCCTTGTGGTGAAAAGGCTTCTCCTGAATCGGATGATTGACTACAAAAGAGCAATTTTTATACGTAAGATCTTCAACAGTGATTTTTTACCAAATTACTGTAGAAGGAAAAGATTCACTCTGTTCCAAAGCACTTTGTCTCATCTGTAGTTACACAGAAAGTGGATCTAAACCACCTGATTTCTCTCATGCCCTGTGAACAAGTGCAGTGAGCATAAGAGGAGGTCAGAGATTTTCAACAAAGGCCTCAAATCTGCCAAATAAACCACATTTCATGGGAAAACCTGTTAAATCAGATTTGAGACACACAAGTAGCCTGTCTGACTGGGGCCTTTTCAAGACCCAGACTTTAATGAGATTCCAGAATTATGAGGACTAACTCCAAATATTATGGATAATACACCTTGCATTTACAGTGGTTTTGATATAGCCACCTAAACACCTTCCAACTGTAATTAATCAAGCTTGCTGAAAAAAAGTTTCCATTTATGAAACACTCAATAAGCTGGGCTTTTAAAATAAATGCAGGAAAAAAACCTTCATTGATTCAGCTCTTTCCAACTGAAGTAATTATTTACTGAGATGGAACTATTTATTAATGAATGATCAACTGTAGGGCTGATTAATGCCAATAGCACACTGGGCTTTAGATATGGGGCAGCAGAAGAGAGGAGAAGACTCCAGTGCCTGATCAAATTGGATGAGCTTTACACTGCTTATTCTGTCATGCAATTATTTATTTGAAATTGAAAAATGGTGTCTGATATAGAAAAAATAAACTGTTCAAGTAAATGTTTTAACCAGCCTCCAACAAGTGTAAGTCCCCATAAACCAAAACAGAAAAGTTCTGTTGTTACTATGCTTTGCTCCATGCATATGAGAAAACTTATTCAAAGTCATGGTAAATGAACCCATAGGAATATATGAGCTGATATTTAAAAAAAAAAAAAGAAGACTATTTTTTTCTCTATACAATGTGTTGATTGGTCGACATGATTTTTCTTTTAATACTTTTTTTTCCACTAGGAGGCATATACTACTCACTGAGGAAAAACAACTTTAAAAATTGTGTGGTATGTTCAAAATCACTTCCATTAAGGAAAAATGCCTAGTGACTCAAGTTAGAAGAATATAACACTTTAAAGAAAAATGTCATTATTTGAAACATGTCCTTCCTGCCATGTCACAGCCCCTCTCTTAATCCAGTCCCCTCAAAATGCAGCAAAATGTCCTACAGGTTTTCAAATACTCCTATCACACTTTCCTTCTGAAACGCATATGAACAAGCATAAGCAATAGAAAAGCAGAGGCAAACATTTAACACACTTCTCATCATGACAGAAAATAGGTACTTTTCTCGAAGATTTTCCTGGCACTGATACCTTACCAGTTATTGAAATGTTATTTCTAATGCACAGATACCCAATTATCAAAATGCTGATATTACTTTTTGTTCCACAGGCCTTCCCTGTACTGTCACCAGGGCTAACAGCAATAATAGCAACTACTTTAACTATCGGCTACTATACAAATTAAAATGCTCCCTTATTTGGATTTTCAGATTCAAGTCAAAACACCAAAGAAATCATAATGCCAATGCTAGATACTAGTTTACTGCAGATTTACTTGTCAAAAACCCCCAAACCTAATAAAAATCCATTAATTACTAGTTTCTTATACCTTATTCTCTTTCAATATTAGTCTACTATGTGCATAACTATAATTTAAAAGAAAAAAACAACCACTTATGTAGAGGAGGATTGTCAGGTATGTGAACAAGAAAATTTCTCTAGATCAGTACTGGGGGGTGTGAGTACATGATGTATATTTCTAATCTTACAATCCATTAACTATAACGACTCCTGTAAGGTAGACTTGTAACTTTTTTTTTTTTTAAAGCCAAGTATTCACTCTTATGGCCCTGTGTTGACAGATTTTATCATAAGTTATTTGCACTGTACACAGTAAGATTTCTTCATTTTGTACTTATATGGCCTATCTTCATTACCTCTAAAACACAGCATGTTTTAGAAACATAAAGAATTCTTCAGGGTGCTTGTAAATTAAAGTTTCAATCAAAACAATATTGGTTTGAATGCAAGTAGGATTCTAAGGTAATTCTCAAAATTGATTTTTACTGTAGGCTCTAAATTATTTTAAATCCTGATGTCTGGGGAAATTAAGATTACATTGACACAAAGATTTCTGTGCCACCAGAAGTTTGAATATTTATACTGCTATTAGTTTGGAAATACACTGGGTCCCCTTCCTAATTAAATGGTCATTCTGACCGTTTCACAGTTATTCAGAGAGGGTTCACAGCACCTCTAAACAGCTTTGCCAGCAGAAGCAGCCTATTACACTGTTAGAGGTTTGATTCTGAAAGAAGATTTCAAAAGCATAAATGAATAATTTCTAACATCTCAACCTGCAGAAACTTTTGATGTAAATATAAGTAGGTCCCTTTTGGAATAAAATGAATTCTACTGAAATGCGTGAAAAGACTGTCTGAAAATGACATTGGCAATGAGCGCTTACTAAAAAACGCTGAATCACCTAATGAATAGAGTTTTCCCTGCCACTGCACCCTTGCACACTTCTAGCACCTAAAATAGAAAGATGTGCTTTATCTAAGTAGCAAAAACTTACTTCCAGTTCTCTGGACAGGCATCAAATAGCCAAATGAAAAAGATGTGCAAGATTCTAGAAGTCCTGTTGCAATTATTATGTTCTTAGGAGGAGTTCAGAATTTTTTAATTTTCAATCTGTGTTTAACCAGTTTGTTTAATGTCACGTTGGTGTTAAACAAAAGTAAAATGCTATTTATGAGAAGTTTCTCCATGGCTTTTGTTTTAAGATGCAGGACAGGGGTGAATCAAGACCAAAGAATGCCACTGGATACAGTGAGGGGCTATCATGCTTGGAAATCAACACCTCATGCCTGTTTTTTCCAGCGAACAAAAAACCCCAGAGTGAAGTATGTGCTGTTTCTCAGCTCTTGCCCTACATTTGTATGGGTTTTGAAGAGATATTGCTATTGAAGGCATGGAAAAAATTTAAAATGCTCTTTGAGCAGACAGTTTTACCATTTCTATTCACGGAAACCAGATAACATCCAGAAAATTCAACTAATGCTACACTTTTTTCCCTAATTAAATTTCTCTAATTGCATTGCAAAGTTTGAACTATCTGTTACTGGAGATGTAAGTACCAGGAAATGTTGGACTTCTCATTAATCTGAACATACATGAGTGATTATGAATCAGAATTCCCTCATTAATTTCAGCAGAAGCTCATATTTACTCTCTGGCAACTACCTTACATGTTAAAACGTATAAATAACTTTCCTTATCTTGGTAAGCATAAGTGGAGCTGCAGATGAGTGCATTTGCAGCACTCAGTTATATCTTTGGAGTGCCATGCATGGTTTGTTTGGTTAATTGATTTTATGCATTCTTACTGGTTTATGTTTATTTATCAAATTCACAGAATGCAAATGCTGACCAGCACTTCCACACGCAGTGTTTGGACTTTGCACAGGTTTTCTGATTTGAAGACAAAGTTGAGGATTGTTGATTACACTTCAGAGAAAGAAAATTTATTTCCAGTCACATATGTTAATCCTTGACCATGCAATGTTCAAAAAGAAAACTCAAATCACCTTTCAGTGACCTGGAAATTCATTATTTGCTTGTTTAAAACAGTTATGCATCCAAAACCTCTGAAATGTTACCACATAAAACTGGGCATGAAAAGTAACAAAACAAGCTCTTAAAACAGAACACCTGCTTTTCTTTTAGTTATCTTTTATTCTCCTGTTAGAAGAGCAAAAAGTGACATTTCCTATTGCCTTACTAATTCCTTCACACACAGAGGTGGAAAACCTTAAATTATGTTTGTGGGTGGATTAAGCTGTCCCACTTCTCATTGAGAGAGTCCTCGTATAAATTTTTTCTGCTAATTCAGCTGTCAAATCAGCAATTTTGAACAGAGAAACAATACCAAGGAGCTGGAGGACACTGGGATCTTGATCATGTACAGTAATTTGGAAGAATATCTTGCCTTTCCCTAACCCAATGTGAGCCCACACTTCTGACACTCCCCTCTAAGCAAACACATTTACAGAGGCAGTGGTTTATGTGCTAGAGGCGTTCTAGATCCAGCAGGAGAAAAAATTAATTCCACCCTACACAACCATACACCTCCTGATAAGGATGTAGAATGAACAGAGATTTAATTTACTACTGAAGGAACAGGAATAACGAGTATAGAGTAACAGACACCACCCTGCAAGTAGAAAACACACCAATAACTCTGCCACAGAATACACAACAATTCAACTAGGAATATTTCTGCAAATATTTTTTAATAACAATCCTCTTTCATTATTAAACAGAAAGATTTTTTTCCCTACCTTTCTATTATGCTAAATCTTCTATTTATTAAGAAATATTTTAGTTTTCCTGTGAGGCTAAACAAAAGTGTCTCGTGCTAGGAAAAGCAAATTCACCATCTGTTTAGTGGAACATCCATGACACTGACTGCATATCAGGCATCTAATTTTAATTACTTTTCTAGATGAGAGATGCTCTTCTCAGATCACTTTTTTTTTCTGCTTTGCTTTCTATGTTATTTCCAAAAGGCTCCTAGCAAAAGGTGCTTTGCTTGAGCTTCAGATCTGTGTAGGACAAGACAGCAGTGAAGGTTTGCCAAGAGGGATTTCTGCACACCCCATGCAGAAAGTGCAAGAAAGGTGGGACAATAAAAGAAAGGTTATTGTTTAATTGCAAGAACAATCTGCAAAAATTCTCTGGTCTTAAACAGAATTTCTGTTCCCATTTCCCAGTTTATAAGTCCTCAGGTTGGAGCTGTAAAAAGCAATCACCATTACTGCCCAAGTAAAAAATATTTCAGAACAGGTTTTTTTTCTTTTTCACCTGCAACTGCAGGGTTGTGATCTACAAGCCACCCTCAGGAGGAAGTCGGGCAAGATCCCCTTATACCCAAGAGGGCTGCTGTTCTAATATGAATGGCCCATTCATAAATTTTCAGGTGAATTCCTCATGGCCACTTCAAAAAAAAACAGGAATTAAGTAAAATAGATCTGGTTTCCTTTTTTTCTGGAAGCAAGAATAAAAGGCTTTTGGGATTTGAGAGGAAAGAAGATAAGGAAACCAAGAATCATATGCATTCAGCCTCTTTGTAATTTCACTTCTTGAAGTGGAAGACTGAAAAACAAAGGGATATTACTCTACCTGTGGCTAAACTCACAAAAGCCAAATTGCATGTGATTTATATAGTGGATCTACATTAAGAATGAGATCTCTCTGCATGTTCCCATGTTGCAAGGATTTCCCCATTTCTAGGAGCAGCACATGTGCTAAGGATGTTCCCCAGTGAGACACTACAACAAAATGGCTTATAATTATATTTATTCTTTATGTTGCATAATTACCTAGCAGAAGGTAAAGTCTTGAAACCTCTCAGAGTAAAACTCTACTCTTATCATGTCTTGGCAGATATAAATTGCTCTGCACTTTTGGCTTTATCTTGCCATCTGATTTTAGTGGGGGACCAGGCTCCAGGGATTTTCCCTGATGTAACTGGGGCTGTCCAGAGGAGCTCCTGCTGTGCCAGCTGGGAAGAGAAATCTCCCACAGGAGGAGGGATGTCCTTCCTGCTGGCATTACTCCTCCCCCCCTGCACCCTCCCAGGCTTGCTCCAGGCACAGGCTGATCCTACCTAATCACTTCTATTCTTAGGTCCCTGCTTCCCAATGTCATCATCTTTGAGATGTGATTTTTCAGAAAAGCCATCTTCTTCTGCTTGTATCAGACATATTATTCACTTAGAAAATATTAGTGCCACTATGACAACAAATATCTTTTATTATTAATTACTAATATTTATTTGAACCCTGACACATTTCTAATTTCAAGAGACTACTCAAAGTGACAAACTAATGAGAATAGTCACAGATCATTGTAATTAGAAAAGATTTTCAAAATTCTATGTAAGGCAACAGCAGCTATAATATCATTCATAATTCATTAAAACTTAAAACATTCAAGTGAATACAAAAATGCTATATGTGCAACTTTGCCTGAAAGGCTGCATGCAAGAAGATATATGAATGTGTTCTAGTTGTAAGATAATTTCCCTTTTATTCAAATGACCTAAATTTTTGTCTTTCTTATGATGTGATTACTTTCATAGCAACAGTTTCAAAGCTGTGATCAATTTGAATGAAAAATTATTATGACTGGATGTTTCAATTCAATGTTTCTACAAAATAATAAAATGAAGGTAAAAGGGGTTTAATACATCCTATCAGCAGCAGGATTCTGAATAGTTGAAAATAAGTTTTTGAGAAAAAAATATAATGCCTCATTTCCATGCCTGCAATGCAGTTAATGAAATAGCCTTATAATTTAAAATCACTCAATTTCTAAAAGCTCCAAGTGCGTGCTTAAAGATAGCTGATCTAGTACTATTTTAAATAATAACATTTCACATCAGAACAGCTTTGTCATTACCTGCTATTGGTAATTTTTCTCATTTGTTTTGTCTAATTTGCCAAGTGTTTTGTGTTCTTTATTCAGGTAATTTAAAATCATTCATTTTCAAAATGGGTGAAAGAAAGAAAAATATGCTATCCAAGAACTAAGCTGCTACTGCTAATGCAGCATGAACTGCAATATTGTTTTGATTACCAGTGAATGGATACATCAGTAAGTAGAAATAGAAATATAAATGCAGACCTTTGCTATGATCTGTCTTAGCAAAGGTCTAACAAAACAAACAAAATGCAATTGGAAATTTATTTACCTGTAACCGTTTGCACCTAATTCTGTTACTGTTTTGCACTTGATCACTGATTTTCTCTACTAGGCATTCTGAGAACACAGTAAGAATTATTCTGGAATTCATCTTTAGGATTTTTTTAAAACTAACCTTATAATCTCCTTCTTTAAAACAGGCAAAAAGTGAGGTCACACTATCATACCAATGCAGTAACTGGATAGTGGGATACATAACGCTCCCCAGATAAATAGATGAGTATTTTCATTCAGGTTTAATATAATGGCCTGCACATACTTTGTAGTCTTGTAAGAGTTCATTTTGAAAGGCATCATTACTGGCTGATTCAAGCTATAAGCTACATTTCACTAAATAAAGCTTGGAGTCTATTACAAACACAATTTACAGGAAAACAGTCATAAGTAAAGGAGCTCATCGACTTTATGTTTAGGACATGTCTAGGATGCTTGGCTGTTGCATGTAGGTAAAAACCTTAGAAAAGAAAGGCCTTATAAAATCAGGCCTTGCTCAGCTGAATTAACAGCAAGCCTGTTAACTTCCCATGAGAAATAATTATGAGAATGAAAATCAGTTTGCATAACAATCTATTCTTGTAGGAAAAATAGGTTGCACCTGCATAAACAAGAAATCTATCCCATGAGAATCAGTGAACAAAAATATGTAAAGAAATAGAAATAGAGAGGCTTGATGGACATGCACCCTGGTCATTTACCAACCAATAAATTGAGTTTCAGTGCATTGTTAACCAATTGGATTTAACACAGTGCCTTCTGATATTCTTATAAAAATATGAGCTATGCAATAATGATTCGGCTTTCCTGCATGAATAAACTAGAGTCCCTCTGTTTATGGCTGCTTGGTTAACATCTCAATCAGACTTAAGCACAAGTGACCAGGCAGGTGGACCTTTTAGTGAAAAGCTTAGTTCCTTGCAAAAAACTCTTAAATAAATTCCTGTGATACTAATTTTTTTTTCTTTATTAGACATGCTGCAGTGAGCTGTAAATAAGAAGTTCATTGTTATATAGGTGGGCTGTGCTAAGCACTCACAGCAGGCAAAGTCACAGGGTGCACTCTGAGGTTTATGAGATGGGAGAGTCAAAAGTGACAGACAGTTTCCCTCAAGTTTTCCAAAACTGCAAATACATTTATCACGAGATTGGTTTTTAAAACAGCACTGGTATGATTTCTTTGTCATTTTTCTTCAGGCCTACGATTATATCACCAAGCTTTACTTTGCAAGCATGAAAAGTTAAACTATACCATTAAGTGCTTCTTAACACATTAAGCTGAAATTGTTTTTTTGTCACTGAAGATTTTGGAGGCATTAAGGAGATCTGTGGTGATTTCAATGGTGAGCAGAATGAAAAGGGTTACCTGGAATGATACACCAAAGAAAATCTCTAAACATAATGAAAACATGCGCTGCTTTTCTCCTGCTGCAAGAAGCTGTCCTGACAAACCTTGTTTACGCAGACTGGCATCCTGGGCACCAAAGCTGAAATCTCAGAACACAAAAGCATTAAATGACAAGAGAAGGATCCTTAATTTGGAAGGTGAATTATATTTCAACTGTTTCTGTTCCTGAGTTACAAAGAGCCAGTAAAGAAGGCGTTTGAGCTTGAAAAAGCAATCTGCTCCCTGTGCTGGATGACAGAAATAAATATCTTCACAAATAAAAAACTGTAAGGGCTCATCACACTTTGTTTTCCTCTTGAGTTTTGAGTATTTTGAAGTGGAGCAATATTTCCTCTTTGATTTACCTAATCTCACTAAAGCCAAGAGCAGTTACTTTTGGAGAGAGATGTTTCTCCTGGACAGGGGAAATTACCTCTTATTTTGTCAAATAGCCAATGGGCCATATAAATTATATCTGGCCTGCAGACATTTAACTGCTAAGGGTTCCTAGGGCAGTGCCAGATTTTCTGCTTTGATAAACCACTGCCCCTCAGGCAGAAAGCAGGAATGATCCTGGGCTTTTAGCTTGCTGCACTGAAATTCCACAAAGTTTCCATGTGCCTTATTGC
This sequence comes from Urocynchramus pylzowi, assembly GCA_013397555.1. Taxonomy (NCBI): domain Eukaryota; kingdom Metazoa; phylum Chordata; class Aves; order Passeriformes; family Fringillidae; genus Urocynchramus; species Urocynchramus pylzowi. Next base: position 122,079 of record VZRH01007024.1, on the reverse strand, counting down.
AACTTTTTCTGTATTGGATTATTTTACTACATTGAATGACTCCCAGGTTAACTGAGGAATGGCTCCCAGGTTAAGTGACTATCTTCACCAGATAAAAGTGAAGTTAGACAAATGGGCTTTCAATTATTTTTGTCCAGATTTTAAAGCTGTCCCACTGTTTTTCATGCTGTGTAATTACTGTGTTTATTATTACAAATAGGCATTGGTGCTGAGCAGTAGGAGACATCCATTCTCTCACAGAACTTGCATAAATTTTAGAAGAGCCAAGCCCCAGCTTCTTCCATCATCTCAGACTATGTGCTTTCAAGGTACCTTTCTTACCAAAAGATGAAAAGTCCAGTAGACATAAAAGTTTTGGGTTTCATTTCAGCATAGCACTATGCTTTAGTGTGTCATTAAATGCAGAAATGCTTTAAGGCATTTTCTGGAATTAGACTTGACAGCTATTGGCACCATGTATCAATTTTATAGCAAAGCAAAGAATAAAATACAGAAGTCATAACTTGCAGGCTTCACAATTAAGTTTTCAGAGCATGTAGGAACAAATAGCTCTACTTCATATTTTATTATTCTCGTTTGTCTAAAGTATCTTCTAATTCTTGTTTAATATACAGGAAATTTAATTCATTCCCACTGTTCCGAAGGGCCAGATAGATTTTCAATAATTTTGACAATAACACATCATTGGTAATAAATGTGATCACAAAAATAACTGTAATTCACACTCACATATACAAGTGATTCCTGGAATTATTAAAGTAGTGATAGAGGAACTTGTTACATGTGGGCTGTGAAACACTCTGCTGCCTTTTCCACCTCATGACCTCAATTTGCCATTGAGAAAAATAAAGTGGGAGAATATAAAAGAATTCTACTTCTAGGAGGTGCATTATTTTCTGCAGGTAAAAGACCATCCTCCAGGTTCAGAACCAACTCAAAATGTCAAGAGTTACTTTTCAGTTGCCCATTACAATTTCTGTTCCCAAGTGTTATGGGTTGACACTGGTGTAGTGCTAGTGTACTTATGAAAGTATATTTTCTTAAATGATTGTTGTGAGATGTGATTAGAAACAGAGTAAAGTATGTTTTAGTTTAGGAATAAAGAAAAAAACATTATTAACTTATAATATGATAAAAAGAACCGACACAAAATTCAGAATGGATACTTTTAAAAATACTCTTTTCTCAATTTTATTATAGTATAATGAGGTAAAACTTTGGATTTACAATTTAGTTACTACTCTTCAAATAACCAAGTTTTAGTCTATTATTACTCTTTAGATAATTAACTTCTAATTCACCAAGGAGAGAGGAGTTTCCTTCTTGTACTATAAGCTTTTTTAGGAAACACAGTTGAAACTTTTTGTGTTTCTATGTCACAAGTGGTACTATTCAAAGAAAATTTTTTATCATGCCATCTTTTTTTTATGTGTAGTGTTTTCACTACTGTTTATGGATTAAAACTATTTTTAGGGGTTTTTTTAAGGATGCTTTGACAAGTTCTAAAAAAGTGACAGTTTCTTACTTTTGGGACACCAGTCCCCCCTATATTTACTGTTCTGGGGCGGGGGGTCTCAAGAAGAGAGATCTCCTTCTCCTCTGAAGGCAGAGGATTCTACTACACTCTCCTTATTAGTTTCTGTTTACTTTACTCTTTCATATAACATCACTGTATTCTTTTGGTTCTTAGCTATTGTTTCTCTTTAAATGTAGTGTCTGAGTTACAGGAGAAGAAATTGGCTCAGTTTAATGGTTGTGTAAGAAAAAGTCTAGTTAAAGGTTACTCTATCTCTTCTTACTTAGGACTTTTTCCAAAGTTTTTTGATTTCTTTTTTACTTGCTTGAATTTTTACTACACTTGTCTATTTTTTTCTATTTTATATCTGTCTCTCTTCTCATTTAAATTAAGGAGGATTAGTGTTTTGTGATGTTTCTGTTGTTTAAGAAAAGGGTTAAAATTTCAGCTTTTGTTTGTCTTGGACTCTAGACAAACACTTTCTTGCCCCCCCCCCCCCCCCCCCCCCCCCCCCCCCCCCTCTCTCNCTTGTGGTGCCAGCACATGATATTAAATTTCAAGCTGGCACAGACTCTCTCTTCTCTCTACTGGGTGGGGGTACAGGGGGGTGCTGCCAGATGCCCCTCAGGGTTCCTCCACCCTTCCATCCTGCAGGGGCTCCGGCCCACCTCACCCTAGGCCAACTCCGGCCTACCTCACCCTAGGCCGACTCCGGCCTACCTCAGCCTGGGCCGACTCCGGCCAACCTCCCCACAGGCCTCATGGCTTCCCCCCTTCCCTACCCGGCCACGAGCTGGGCAGGGGAGGCTCCAGATCCCTTCACCGGCCGGAACCAAAGAGAAAGTTCACCTGGGCGTGCTCTGCTTTTTGCCCCTGTGTTCTCAGAGGCGTATCCATGTCTTCAGTGACCACACCAGGTGCCAATATTCAAATCTGGCCACTGATTGGTTTGACTACAACTTCTCAGAAAACTTACTTCCTTGTCAAACTACGACACCAAGCCAAAAATAAGAATTATTAAAAATATTGCAAAATTATTTTTTAAAACTCTGGCTTCTCACTGCTCATGTATCAGGATCCACTATTTTACATAACTGCTCGTTTCAGGAATTCCTGGGTACTTGATACTGCAGAAGGCTTAAATTTTCTTTCATCTATTTGCATGTTTATAAATTTATTTTCTGCTGTCAGAATTTTATAGAACAGCATTTTGTAATTTGGTACTTTGAAATCTTTGCTTCACTTCTAATGCTGTGCTTCATTAGCTTAAGAGTGGCGTAACTGTTTATTTGTGCTAATGAATACAACCAAATTCCTCACTAGTTACTTTCACTAAGGCATTTGAAAAAGAGGGCATGCTTTTGAAAAACTCGAGCAGAACAGAATCATGTACATTCTTAAAGGACAGAAAATTTATCGCATTGATTTGACTGAATTTAGTTCAGTGATCAAACATCATTCAGTAAAACTTGATGGTTTTAACTGTCTGGAACTTTTTAGCAGGATGCTGATAAACATGTGGTGCTGGTATGATGAATATGGGGGTTTTTCCATGTTTTACTGTAATCCTTAATTGCTTCCCTGTGACTATGACAAATTCCCAGTGGTTACTTTTTAAAGGAGAATTTAACAAGGGAAGTCAGAGATTAGGGCCAGTAGTAGTCAGCAACTTTGGGGACTTTTAAAGATTTCTTGAACAGTGTTTGAAAACAGAAGGGTACTGTCAAACCTCAGTCTCATTGGGGTGAAACTCAGGACTGCAGCTCCAACTGTGCATTCCTCCTCTCAGCCTGCAGAGCCCTGACAGAGCAGCTGAATTACTGCAGTAAAAATAAGCATAAAAAGCATTTTATGGAAGAGAATTCGTGTCTAATCAGAAGCCATCTACTTCACTTTCCATAAATCTTAATGACCACACATTAGCACATAATGCCTTTAAACACTATTTTCTATTATATTAAATTTGAAGTAAGTAAATGCATTTGGGTTCTTCTGAATTGAAGATGAGACATTCTGTAATGTAAGTGAAATTGCTTAATAGCTGTCTTCAAATCATACATTCCAGATTATTTTTTCCACAGGAATAAAAAAAAGGCAAACCAAATTACTTGATTTAATATCAGTTCCTGCCCTGATAAAAATTTTTCAATTTGCAGTGTGACACTTTCTCTTCCAGAATTTTTATCTCAAACAAATGAAGCTATAAAACACTTGGTTTCTCCCTTTAGGAATGTCATTGTTCATATTATTTGTTACTCCCATTGACAGCAAAGTTTTGCTAAACAGGCTGGAAGCAGCAGTGAATGTTTTTGTTTTAGCAAAGCTTTCCTATTTTCCTATTTTGCTTTGTTATGTTTCCTGAGGATTCCAAACCCCTGCCCTCCCTTCTTGCTGATTCTCACAACAGGCACCTGCACACACCACTTGGGAATAAACATCACAAATCCTCAATTTTGTCTTACAGTGCAGAAAAGTCCCATATTTTGACTAAGCAGTTGTACACTGGAACAAAAATGGTTTTGTTTGTGTACTGTAGGTTATGAAACAAAGAACAGTTACATTTTCATCCCTCTACTGCTCAGAGACATTCATGCACATTTTATTGACTTGCAGGAACAATCACAGGTATTTGCAACTTTTATGGATAATTATTCAAGAATACAATAGATATTGTCACAAAATATGGGGCTACAGCTTTTATAAAATGATTCAAAAGCCTGACAATGTTGCATTTAACTACTTGACAGTGCTGCAACTGGGTGAGCAAGCCAATTGTATCCACTGGATAGAACATCAACCACTATTAACCAAAACTGAACCCTAAACCACACTGCTCCACAGTAAAGATATGAACTATCTGGTGTAAAACCAGTGCTATTGATCTTCCCAGGGTGATTTCAACTTACAGAAACATAACATAAAGGGATTTTTTAAGACTCCCAGACAGCAAATTTTGCCCATGATGCAGTTATGGCCAGAGCAGTGTCCTGGTGGTTCCTGCTGTACCCTTGGAGGCCCTGGGAAAAAGCTCAGAGTGCCCAGTGTGTGCTGGATGGTTGGGTAACCCCAGCCTGGGCAGCCCCTCAGTGACAGCACTGAACAGGAACTTGTTCCATCTCAGCTCCCAGACAAATAAACATCAATTTCAATCACTTTTGTCTTTTCTTAATTTACATGAATCATCCATTTAGAGATGGGGGTTTCTTTCTGTCTAATTGTGTTGATAGCAGTCAACATATATCCACACTTGAACAAAATTAGATTTTAGAACTAGAGTGCCCTATTACATAATAAATTGTGTAATAATGGGCATTATACCTGATATGATGATGATGATGATGATGATGAATGCTAACAAAACCCATCAGTAATAGGGGACCATGTTACTGTAACATGGTTACCTTCTGTAAGTAGTTACATCTACACGTGGAAAAAAATTCCTCTGCACTACACAGAAAAATCTTCATTGTACAGGGGCCCATGAAGAGCCACCACTTTTGCTGTACTCTTATAAGAAGTTTACTGAGCATTTTCTTCCAAGAGAGTGACAAAATTGGGTTCTCTTTCTATTATAAAAATTCTATATGTCAGGAAAAAATAAAACATGTTGATTCATTTAAGGCTGGAAAGATAGAGTAAATACAATTTAAACTGAGCAAATACCAGAAAACTATTGTCAGAGTAATTTCATTTTCAAAATAATATGACAATACACATAACTCTACAAAATTCCTTTCTAATTGTTCTGGTTTTCTTAAGTTAACTTAAGTTTTACATTGATTTTGAGTCTAATGCATTAAAAGAAAGTTAACTTTTTGATTGTTTTAGCCTTTAAAGAAATCAAAATTTGTGAAAAGTCTTAGCCACTTATTTACTTAATTTTAATTTGGAGAAAATGCACCAAATACACAATCTACTAAATTTATTACTACAACAGACTGTTAATTTCCTTGAAATTCAATTACAAAAACCAATTTGAGCAATTTAATATTTGACAAGCTACAAATAATTTCAGTTAACGAGGCGGTTTTACAAATTAGCCCCATGCCACATTTTGCTTTTGTGAGACGACATTCACTCAAAGCATTTTTATTAAGCTGATTATTACTGTGGTATTTTAGACAGCTTTTCTTACTGGCAATGTAATTTTACTCAATTGCTCAGAACGATAAGAATATGGACTTTTAAAATAGAAGTGATTGTAATTTGCTTCCAAACTAGCAGAGCACAGCAGCTCAGGAACTAATCTAAACCCATATTCTCCACATTCACTTAAGGGAACTCCATGTTTGCACCAATTTCAAAGTTGTGGATTGCTGAACTTTAACCAGAGCTGCCTGAATCAAGGGAACCAGTGCATTTGGATCAACTGCAGATGAATTTTGTTTTTATTTTTGAAGAATAAAGGGGCATTACAGAGGCCGGGCACTTGAGAGTCTCAGGATTTCAAAACTCACCTAATTATTCCCATTAAAATCAGTACAAAATTTACTATTGACTTGTATGAATATACAGCTAAACTAGTGGTAAGTAATTTTGCATTTGCCTTTTCAAAAAAAAAATGAATTTATTGTTTGACTCCCTCAAGAGATGGGCAGAGAGTGTTAGGTTAAATTTTAACATCCCTTCTAAACTTAGTTTTTAAGTATATAGGTGGAAACTGTACCTGAATATAATCAATGAAATGATTAAGGATCTGGGAATTTAACCCACTGACTGAAGAAAAGAGAAGAAAAGAAACTGATTTGCTGTTTAGAAGCCTTTAGTTTCAGGAATATAATTTCCAGTATGCCTAGGACTAGGGAAATCTTAGCTTGTTTCACTAAGTGACCAAAGAAATGCCAGATAATTTAAAAAATACACATATTTGCATATAAGATTTGAACATAATAAGGTCTAAAATATCTTATCTGTTAGGCACATTCTCCCTCCTCAAGGATAAAATACCCAATGAAAAGCAGAATTATTAAAACTAAAAAAAATAACTATTAAAATATATAGATGGGAATGCATCAAGACGGAAAGAGCTTTTCACAGGTCCAGATGTTGGAATCGCCAAAATTAGGTGTAAAAATAGATGCCCTTTTAGTGCTACTACTAGATGAATTATTTTTCCTTGGAACTGCCAGATATACATATGGAAGAGTGCAAATGTCTAGGAAACTGTAATTAAACAGGATATTTAAAGTCAAAACCATTAGGCCCTGGCAACACTTTCTTCTTTCTTGACAGAAATTCCTGGGCACAGAGTCTGAACAAGGCAGCAGAGAGGTTAAAATGTGGATGGAGAAAACAGAATCACTGAAATACAGTGATCACCACAAGTCAAGTACACTGCAGCTATGAAGGCCCTATATAGGTTAGAAGAAAATACACCCAAGATTATAATCAGCTGGCTTTCTGTTTAATGTATTTATAGTTTCAGCTGGTTGGGGATGAGCATAGCATTAGCTCTTTTGCACATGGAAGGGAGTGAACATACTGATTTCAATAGCTGAGCTATTACACATCATTTCATGATTTTACTGACTTGCTCATTCTAATTTTATGGCTGTGAAATACTTCAAGTGTTGTGTTTTTGCACTGGGATTTTTTGTAGTTGGGGTTCTTTTGGGTTGTGGTTTGCTTAGGGGTTTGTGTGAAAAAGCTACTGTATGAATGTATAAATGAGCACTAAGAAATACTTTAAAATTGCACACACCTTGAATATAAAAGGTAGTTGAGTGCTCTCTTTGTTCTCACAGGCAGTATAAAGCACTAGAGAGTGATGACAAGAGTAAAACAAAAATAGTTCTCAACATTTGGATGAGCTACCTGGCACAAAATGCTTTCCTATTTTGTTTTGGGGGCTGGGGGAAGGTATTTGTTCATTTTGGGTTTTGGGTTTTTTCATCACCTAAATTATTCAGACAGACTGACGCTGTTTTGAGCAGAATTTGTTTTCCAGAGCTGCAGACAAATATGCACGACAATATATGTCTGTTATGAGTAGTGGTTTCAGGGACTGCCTATTGATTTCATAGTTTTACCTATAGATCACAACCTTCTATTTTAATCTAAGGTTTCCTTATTAGAGGCTGCTCAGATATTTTGGGGTTTTTAGGACAGCAATGCATGCATTATACCTGCAGACAGGTGCTCTTCAGAAATTTCCCTGCTCATTTATCATCACATGACTTTTTTTTGGATCAATGGTAAAATATAAATAACTATTAAATATTAAATGACTGATGATATAGTTCACAGCAGAAAAGGATCCCAAAGGTTCTCCTGCCACCTCTGTGGAGTCTAAACTTCATTGCAGCCCATGTTCTGCTATTTTTTATTCCTGATTAGGAATGGAAGAGTAGCAATACCTTCTCTCAAATGAAGGAACAGTACAAAGCTGCCTTTCAGCAGAACTGAAAGGTCAGCACTAACTGGGAAAACTGTTGGTTTCAGCTGCTGAGAGCACACACATCCTGCCTGTCAAGGGTGCTGATTTGGCTCGTTCTGTAGCAAATTAATCTTGCTATGCAGGGAAGTGGGCTAGCAGCCGTCAGTCATTGACCCATGGCACTTCTGTACTCTGCATGGGAAATAACTCACTCAACAAAACCTGTGGAGCACAACGTGGAACAGTCACAGCCTGCACTGAGCAGAATTCCAAGGTTTCCACCTGCCATACCTTTAGGAGCTCATGATTCCCTTAAGTTTCCTGAGGGAGAGCAACACATGGCCCTAAGATGCTTGATCTTGTGAGAATACAGCCACTATGTGCTGCCTTAGCTGATAACCTCAAGAGATCATTATTTTTTTAAGACAGACTTATACTGGACAGATAGGTGGTGCCTCAAATTGAGGCAGTCTACAACTACACTGTCTTATTATACATCAGATCATGAAAGGACACAATTATATCTTTAACTAGGTGAGACTGACCTACAGCTGAGAACTTGCTGTATTTGCACTCATCAGTAAATCACTATTTTATCAGTGAAGTGCCACTCTACTGTAAGCAACTTTCAGTTGTATGGCATGGCAGCTACAAAATGTAACTGTATGATAATCTTTTCATTCCCTTAAATTAAATAGGAAAAAGGAAAGAATTTATCCACTCAATAGACTCAAAGTGCAGAGGAAGTAATACCAGAGGGTGGAAGAGGTGATCAGGGAAAATTAGACAAAATCCCTAATTTTAGAACGTTTAAAGTTATGGGAGTTCATCTTTAACGTAATATTTTATGTGAAGCACTAGATAATATGCTATTTTAATATTAAAAGTACTATGTAATTCAGAATAATGTTAATAAAATAAAATTCACACAACGTGTGTGTGTGTGTCCCTGAAATAGTTGTGTCTGACAGCGCATGATTTAAATCTCGGCTGTCCATGGAGCATTCTAAGCAGAGAGCAGGAAAAATGTAAATGAGATAATTAGTCTGGAGATGAGACAATCAGTGCAGATGAACATCTATGCATGAAGATTCTGGGGATAAGGAAAAGGCCAAATACTTTTCCTTAAGCCTCTGAGAGCTGTGCTATGGATTTACTAAGAAGGAAGATTTCAAAACAACTGCTTCATCACAAGTCAATTAAAATTTGAATTACACTGTCTTAAGTTTTGAAAAGCTGTCAAATCTACAGATAATTCCTCAGACCTTAATGCTGCAATGCATGCCCAGTCTATTTTTATGCCTGCATGAAATAACACCCACCACAATGTGCTGTGGGATAAAAACAAAGCACATGCATATTGAAATACATTTAACACAACCAAATTTTATCTTTAAAATCTAGTTTTATTTAATGTTCTTAGACACAGTCTATTCCTATGTGTGCTTATATGCGGACTGTTAAGTGGATTGATTTGTCCTGTAAAAATAATAAATTGAAACCACACAACAATGAGATAGCAAGAGTTCCTTAATGTTTTCAAGTTGTAGAATGGGACTATTATCACTATTAACATGGGGTTTGGACTTCTCTTAAGTGCTTTAAATCAACTTAATTATGTTTCCACTGATTTTGGTTAGGGTGATGTCTTTGGCAGCCACCCTAGGCTTGTGCTAGGGATCTTGTAGGGCACATACATCCCTACTGTTGTAGTCTGCAGACAGAGCACAAACGATTTGGATTCTACAAAATTAAAACTTAGATTTGCTCCACAAACTATTCTTTGCCTCAAACCCACACTTTAGGGCAGTGTTTGCCATAAAATGAGGAAGCTTTCCTTTTTCCAAGTCTTTTACCAGTATTCAGAACACTTCATGAAAGCCTGTATCCCACTGTGTCTCAAGATCAGTGAGAGATTAGCACTTTTTGAGTTTAAAGGCTTTTGGTTTTCCCTGTTGTTGGTCCTCAGCAAGAGAGATTTAAGTGGTTTTTTTGAATGACATTCACTTCAATATATAGACATCTTCAGAGACCAGCCACAATCTGCTCCCTTATCTTGATACACCTATTTTGTACATTTTAAATATTAGTCCAAAATTTCAGCTGGCATCAACAAATATAAAATACATAATAATTTACAGAGGGAACTATGTGCTTGTGCAATTTGTGGTTTTTGTTGGATTGTTGTAAACACAGGGATTACAGAGTGAGTAGAGTACAGAAGAAAAGTATGAAGAGTATACATAGCACCACAGATCTTTCAAAGAGTAAAAAAGGAAATAAGGGAGACAAGATTGTGAGGCCAGAGTTTGACCACTACAAGTGTTAGAGAGGCCACTATAAACTCACACAATGCCCCACAGCAAATGCTGCAGTGCTCCAGGTAAGACAGGAGTGCAGAAAACAGGTCAGGAAGCAGCAGATCAGTGTAGATCAGTGTTTCATTGGGACTGCCCGTTACCCAGGGCTGCTTCATTTCCTACAGCAGTGCAGTACAGTCTCAGGAATGCATCATTGCCTTCTGCAGGTGTCTCTGGAAAAGCATGGCAGAACTGCTTTGCAAGAAATACAGGCAACTAATTTCAATTATTTTAGATCACATGGTGTCAGTTCATGTTCCTTTATAAAATAATTTAAAACTACTGCACTTGTAGGCTGTCAGTACAGGCATGCCACCTTTTTGTCATAATTTGGAAATTTGAAATATAGTCACAAAATAAGAATAAGGGCTAAGAAAAAAAGTAAAAACCAGCAAAATTAGAAACACTGAGTTAGAAACTTGCAGAGTTTTCAGAATTGCCTGATCACAGCAAGATGAAGATTGTGTAGGTCACCACTGTCCCCAGTTGTGAAAAATGACAGGGATTTGAACAGTCAGTTCTACTGCAGCAAAGCTCAGCTCAAACAAGGAGACTTCTCTGAGGAACTTGCCCCATTTAATCAAACAAAAGGTTGTTTTTCAAGTTCTTGGAAACCATCTGTGCCCACTGTTCTTATTCTTGGGAGAAAAGGTTTAGTCAGCAATATTCAGAAGCATCAGCTATGGCCCCAAATGCCCCCTATCTTAGTTCATTCTTTCTAATCAGAGATGTATTTCTGCAATATCCTCTCGTTCAGAAAGCACCACAAAGCGAAGATTTGGAGAATTATTTGTTCTCATTTTCCTCTTATTTTTTCCCTAGCACAACAAGGTATTGGTAACTATCTTAGACAACAAGATATTGATAACTTTAACATTCCTACTAGAACAATGCAACAATTACTAACAAACCTTCATCTGATTTTTAAAAAATATATTCTGCACATGCAGCAGTGGACAGTGGTGAGACAATCTTGTGCAATGCTCAAACAAGAAGACAGATCTTTTCTTGACTATTAGCCAGCCATCCTTCCTCAAAACTCATCTCCAACTCATCTTCCAACTCCAAACACTCTTCACACTTCCATAGAGCATATTACAGAAGAGATTGTTAGTCTGAGAAATCTTAGTGACTTGATCACTTCTTTCGCCAAACTTCTAAATAATTGGAACTTTAAGTTCGGAGGTCTAAACCATGTATTTTATCCCTTACATTTAAGAGACAGCCACCTTAAATGGTGTATAACGTATATGTAAGCAAAGGAAAGGGTTAGTTTCAGGACATGGAAGAACCACAGTAATATTCCCATTCCAATTCCCAATTCTGAGTTTCTGAATTCTGCAGGTCTGTATCAAACCTCTCCACTCCATGCTAATCTAAACACCAAGCTGTAACTGTTCAGCTTGGAACATGTTCCACTTATATTGCAAGTACTCTGCAGGCCTTTTTCCACTGCAGATCTACAATTACAATGAGGCCTCATGTCTGATTAAGGAATGCATTTCACTCAATACTATGAGCCTGGAGGTGAACAGCATAGAAAATCTATTGTGAACGCAAAGAAATGACCACATTACTTTTTCATCTAGCTACAGGCAAGACTTCCTTCAATGCTGCTGAAAAGTTTTAATGATACTACAATATATGTCAGAGAATTTTGAAAAATATTATACATATGGTAAGAACCCACTATTTGCCTGGTAAAATAACAGACAAACATGTTTAAATAATTTACGATTCTGAATATACAGACTGTCTGAAAGCCCTTTTATCATTTCCCACTGCCAAAAAAGGAACACTGCCTTTATCCAGTGCAGAGAAAATATTAATGCTGTTAACTCCTTATGGGAGATAGAGAGGATTCTGGAAATCCTAATGACAATGAAACCCTACAAAATCATCAGGGATATGAAAATCAACACAGCAAGTTGACCAGCAGACATACACGAGAGCAGAAAAGAGCAGCAGCTGTTTGGAAAGAAACAAGAGATGTTTCCAGCTGTAATTTCCATAAGTAGATGAGGCATAGATCTTAAGCTTCAACTGACAGGAGCCTGTCCATGCAGTGTCACCAGGAAGAATCCAGAGGAAAGGATTGTGGGAAATAAGAAAGGCCTTGAGGGCCTTTTTCACCTTTGTAAACTCCAGTTCATTTCTGTTCACCCCTGCTCACCAGTGAGCACTCTGGGAGGGGCTCAGCTGCGGGTCAGATGGATGAAGAACGGGTCGAGGCAGTGAAGGACTGGCGAGGCACGTGGGGACTGCGCGATCAAGGAGGAGGCTGGGAGGAGAGACGTGAGAGCGGCGACACCGCTGTGGCAGGCAGCCAACGCCTGCTTGTTTTGGGTTAAGTTTAGAAGATAAAAGGGTTCTGTTTGTTGCAATAAACAATCTTCCTCAGGACAAGCAAGGAGTGTTTTTGTTCCCCATTGCTACGAAGGATCATACCCGCATTAGCCCATCTGGTGCCATTCCCAGCAGAATCAGGGAATGCACAGAAACTACCCGGTGTGATGTCACTGGATGGATTTCACATTCTTTGAGTCATGTGTTTAAAACATGTATAAAAAGTTATATTCCAGATAACAGCAATAATGAAATTGCTGAGCAACCACAGTTTGGATCAGAGTCTTGTAAACATTTTCAGAAATAAAATAACAAATTAATTAACTATAAAAATATCACTTAGCATCAAAAAGCATGGACTCAACAGAAAAGTATAATTCTAATCTTGAGGAGTTCACCAATCCAATAGGCACGAGAGTGATGCAGTATACACTTTACAATTAGTGAACTGGTTAAAATGGTTTATAATTAATATGTCACTGTATGCATAAACAAACTCAAAACAGGCAATTTTAAGACCAACTACTGTACCCTGTGAGATAGCAAATGATAAAAATTTTGTAGTGATTTTTTTAAATATAAAAAGATATTAAATATGTTCTACAGTTGGTCTTTGTATTTCAGGCACTCATAATATAAATACAATACCTCCCAATTTCTCACTTAAGATTGAACAAACAAAAATATATGTACCACATAATCCTAGGGGTAGATGGCTCCCACAGACTTATGAAAATAAAACCAAAAAAAAAGCATGTTTTTACAATTTTTTTAAATACTTCTGAGAGAAACAGTAACCAAATGGATGGGAACAAAATCCCAGGATTTCTTCTTTATGAATCAAGACCAACACGACCCAAGTTGTGTTGTATAACATAAATATCTATATAAATATATGTGCGTGCTAAGTGCATTCATATCAATTAGAAAAAGAGCAATCAGCAAAGACTGTTTCTCCTCCTGTGGCTCTGCTCCCCTGAAGAGAAACAGCTGCACGGCATACCAGCAGCAGGAAGGAAGCTCAGAGCCCATTTCAATGCTGTTTAATTCCTGCTTCCTCAGTTTAGATGCAAAAGCTCCCATCCCATCCCACCTCATTGTGAAATGCATCTCTCAAGCGCATGCACTGAGCGTTTGTGCTCAGCAGCAATGAAAGAGATGAGACAGCACATGCTGAGAGAGGCAAAGTCTGTCAGCCCTTCATAAAGGACACGGAACCTGCCGGCACTGCCTAACCTCCCCTGCACTTCATGTTAGGCTTAACTTCAGGAATGACTGTGAATTGCTTTCTCACAGATGTCAAAGATACCAAGAGGCAACACAAAGTCGCTGGCATGGTCTTCATGTGCAGGACTCACTTTATCTTTTACTCTTCTTCCTATTTGGCAACATTATTTTCTTTCATGGAGTTCAGCATAGTTTGAATTACACAATCAGACTTTCTGCAGACTAAGTCATAGCAGCTATTTTTTTTTCCTGTAAGTTTTTTCCAGTTTTCTCTTTAACCACAGCAAGCACACTGTATCATTGGGGTTTTTTTAAAATGGCATTAATCTCTATATTTTTTAATAAAAAAAGCTTTTCCTGTCAAAAGACCCCACTGCCTCTTTCCCAGCCTCCTGTTAAACCTTAGACCATAACCTGCTGCCTGTTACAGGAGGTGAGTTTCTTTCTATGCCTGTTTGTTCAGTGGCCAACCCCCAGCGCTGGGCAACTTTCCAGCAGGAGAATCTGGACTTCAGAGCCTGACCTTTAAGTATTCTGCAGTCAGTGTGAAAATTTCCATTGATTTCAATGGCATTTGCAGCAGGGCCTTGGCCCTTAGTGTGACCTTATTTTCTGCCTAAAACATCAATTGCTGACAACAATGGCAAAAGTAATCAATTTTATTCCGTCTGTAAATTTTATTTTATTGGCTAGTGTAGCCCTACAGATCGGTGTGAAGAATATTCTAAGCCCTACACTATTATAAACCTGGCCTCACAAACTTGAAACTAATGCAGCAAAATCTTCAAAAACACACACACACACAATATTCCCATCAATATTTTAAGGTAGTTTAGAGGATTATGTACAGCTAGAGATTTGAAGATCAGTACACTCCTCCAAACAATGCTGCCCAGTAAGTCAAGGGGTTTCTTCCATGGAATGCAGTTCTCATTAGGTGAGGACCTGGCCAATGCATTGGTTATGGTGTAAGAAGAGGTTTCTTGGCATGCAGTTACTGACATGGATGTATAATCCCACGAAACTATTTTCTTAGGTGATTGACATTAATTCCTACCTGAGCAGCATTGAAACGATGTGCTAACACACCATGCAATCAGGGAGCAAGGTCCAGCACCAGCTCTACCACTGGCGGTCTCGTTCAAACAGCTCAGACTCAGGAGCTGCATTACTATTCAGTGTAAAAGCTTTCACTCTGTGATGTGAAAGGCTGACCTTTGTGCCCCATACAGCAGGTGGTTCAGAGCCAGAGATAGCATTTATTCAACTTGAGCTGTCAGATAAAAAGGGCAAATGTACCGGCAGGTAAGTGAATTAAGCACTGTTCAGTAGTTAATAATACCTAATTATTCATGACACATCTATCATATGCTGTTAAGAGGACATTAAAAATGCTAATGCCTGGGCATTCTATTCAGTAACACATCTGCCAAGAAACACAGAGTGCATGTGTTTCAGGTACTGCTGATTGCATTCTGGCTTTCTTCTCCTCACAGAAAATATATTTTTAAATTTTATTTACTTTCAAGTGGGCTGCAGCTTCCATACAATAAAAGCAAAATAAACAGAGCTTGAAAAATCCCTGGTTGCTGCAAAGGGCAGTGTAACAATGCGCTGTAATGCCTGCTGTTCATAATCCAGTCAGAACTGTACAGCACTGCTCTGTATCTTTGCAGCTCAGCACAGAGCAGGTATTTTCCTTTGGTGTTATTTATGGCTATTTAATTTGCATTTTGGATGCTGTACCAAGGCTTTGCTAGTTTCCTATAAAGCAAACAGTTGTGAACTCTATTACTGTAAATGAGACGTATGTTTGACCCAGCTCTCTATCAAGTCAAGCAGTAAGAGAATGATGATATACAGACAAAGATTTGCAGAACTCAGTACTGGAATGTCTAGCTTGGGAACTCACCCTAAAAAGAGTTTAAAATATCTCAAATATAATCAGGTCTTTAATCTTTAGAAATGAACAAGTTTAAACAAGTTTAAACTTCTGCTGATCCTCACACTTCATTGGGAACAAAAGCATCTTCAAAACGAGGCTATCTTGCTCTGAAATAAAAATGTAAATATTTCTATTGAGTCTGCTTCTGGCATCCTTAATGAAAGGACTAAAATTTCTGGAGATAGCTGAACTAGTGCCAGTCTATACAGCTACTCTTTCACAGCTACAGATGGAGTTTGTGTTCATCACGCTCCTCATTTTTACTGTTATTGGCACTAATGTAAATATATTTTATAAACATTTTCTGTATAAGGATTGTTTTGGTAGTTCTAATAGAATTGATATTTGCTTGTCAAGTATAATATGCCCTCATCAGGCACAGAAGAAAATCATCTCTTCCTCCTGGCAGCTTAAGTGCCAAACCCAATCAATTTAACCACTTGACACTTTGCTAAATTGCACGTAGCTCACCACTGAAAAACCCAAGCACATGCTAATTGACTTGAACTTCAGGGGGAAGAGAGAGGTCTAATTGCTCTCATTTCAGCACAGCCACATCCCCGGTCATTAGCTGAGAGGACCCAGCTAAGTGGCCGGTGATTCACCCCTGGGAGATAAGGACTGATCATCCACTCCAGCGGATCTTCCCCAAGAGCCTTCCAGGGTGCAGCTCCAAGGACACAGCTCATCGGAGGAGTCTGGAGCAGTCAGAGCATCTCTTTATCAATCTGAAGTTCCTGTCATGGGGACAGCTCCGCGTACACTGTCACCGTGACCATCTTTGGAAAAGTTCTAAATGTGTCTGGATAAGGTCCCAGAAATATGAGTCTGAGCCCAAAGCTGACCCTGCTTTGAGCAAGGGCTTGGACAAGAGACCTCCAAATGTCCTTTCTGACCTGAATTATCTGCTGACGTTTCAGTATTGGAGAGTAATAAGAAAACATTAAAAATCTAATTTCTGAAAAAATAGGAAAAGTATGGATAAACTGATTCTTCCATTTATTGTAAGTTTAGATAATATCTCAGGGAAGGAAACTAACAGGGATCCTACAAAAATGACTGTCTTTTATTTATTCAACCTTTTTGTGTAACTTTCCTTTTCGAAGTAATGCCCAATTGATATCCAAAATTATTTGCTAAAGTCAAGCCATAATTCTGAACAATCCTAATATTAAACCCTTTGCAAGAAGAATGACTCTGAATAGAGCAATTATGCACTATGGGATACAGAAGTCCTCAGTTCCTGCACACACAATTTAATATTAACAAAAATTACATGCCTAGATTAAGAGAGAGATAGCTATCATCTCAGCATTTTATTAAATTATTTTATCTAGAAAAAAGTCTCTGGAGTATGTGTGACAATAATTTTCCCCAAAGAATTACTTCAGTTAAAAGGAGTTCAAAATGCACTATAAAGTTATCACTCTGCAAGTCCTGAAATGTTATTCTGTAGCAGGCCTGTATTCTTCTGAATTTATTTACATGGACTACAAAAATGGAGAACAAGATTTCCTTTGAAATGTTGTAATTCAATTTTAGAACTGTTTGACCTGAGTAAGTGTATCCTGAAATGGTCTGTGTAAACTTGATTTTTTCTATATGAAAAATACAGGGAGAAAAAATGTGGGGAAAATTATGTAGTGTGAAAACAGAAAATCCCACAGAACTAAAAGCTGAAGTTGCCTCAAAGAATGAGGTAATGAGTATGAAAGAGAAACCCCAACAACAACAATCCACAAATCAAAGCCAACACAGAATCTCCATATTTGGCAAGTAGGAGGCAGTGGGGAAAAACCCCAAACCAACCAAACACTGATGGTGTGCATGGTAGGAACACCTATTTGAAGGAAAGTCATTCAGGCCCACAAGTAGTTTGGAGTCAGCTCAGCTGTGTTTGTAAGATGTAATGTACTCCACTGCATTGGGAGTCATTTCCATTCATCATCAGCCATCCTTTAGCTGCCACAGGGCAAAGGTTTCCCCTGTCCTTGTGCTGTCCATCACACTGAGGGCTTTGGCCAGACCCCCAGCCAGCTGGCAAGAATCACTTGGCAAGTTCATGACACTGTCATTTCACACCCTCTCCTCCTGCCCTCACCACCAGCTCTGAACTGACAGTGAGAGTCCTCCCCCATGAGCTCAGACTGTTCTTTGAGTTGTCTGTTGTCAAAATACAGAGAGACTGAGATGATTTTCAAACCCATCATATGGCAAAAAGCTATTAAAAATGCTCTGAGCTTTTCAGTGACTTCCGTGCAGGCAGAGATGCAGCCACAGTGTGAATAGCAGGAATAGAGGCAGAGGAGAAGGAATTAGTGCAGAGCTGTGCTGCTACACGCTGTGATGGGGAACAGATGTGCCCACCTGGGAGAAAGGGAGAGGAGGTAGGCTTTGGCCTCTATGAAACCATCCCTGAGCAGATCTACCCCTTAATACACAGGAAAACATAATTTATACTGAGACCTACCCCCTGTGTTTCAAAGGTAATTTCAGACAAGTTCACTTTGTGTGGTTCTGATAAACTAAACCAGATGAATCTCCCACCTGCAATGTTCTAAAATTGATTACCAGCTTTTTCCTTTCACTGCTGAGTCATGCAAATCATAAGTAATTCCAAAATACAAGAAGAAAAATCACAAGTAAAAGCCAAAAGGATAAGATTAAAAACTAATGAAAATGCTCCCTGAAAATAAAATAAACCCTCACATTTTAAATTGTACCTCTGAAATATTCATACATCATTTATTATAATTCACATTGTGAGGCCTACTTTCTCTTTTTCCGAAGTCTAATTTTCTCAGTTCTGCTAGATTCACTCAACCAAGTTTACAATTTACAAAGCCTTAAGTGGGTTGATTAAAATTTCCTCACACTTTGCAAGCATGTTTGGACAGAGCATTAATTTCTCTTATATACTCTATTAATAGGATCTTTTTGTAAGATTATGGTACTGGACACCACAAGGGCAAATAGTAAGAACCAGTCTTTGCTACCATTCTATTTAATTAAATAGTACCAGTTGTAAGACACTTCAAAATATCTGTTGTATGTCTAAAAGAACTGGCTCCATAATAAATCAATGGTAGAGAAGCCAGTCGAGTATTGAAATCTTGATTGTCAGCTGAGGAGTTCATTCCTATAGGACACCAAAACCCCATTGTTCTCAATATGAATCATTAGTTCTCATTTATTTTAGCCTCTGTGATAACTTTGAACAGCAATGCCATGAACTTCCCCAGGTCAGGGAAAAAGCAGGAAAACAAGCTCTTCAGAGCCTGGTAAGAAACAACTTGTCTGACACACTTGCCCATTACTGTCGTTGTTCTCACCGGGCTTCCTCTTTACTCAGAATTTCAAATTCTTGAGAATTTTCTGATCTGGCCGAGAGGACAAAGGGAAGAAAAGCACCCCTTCTCCTCTAGGCCAAGGGCTGAGCTTTAAGAAGGGCAGCTTTTGTGACTGCAGCCAGAAAGGCTCTGGTACCTCAGTACACGCAGGGTTCACACAGCTGCAACAGCCCCCAGCAGTGTGTTAAGGGAATAGCACAAGCCTTAGGACTTCTCAGTATATTTCTAAACTAAAAACTAAATGTTTCTTTTGTTGTGACATACAAAGGATTGTTTTTGTACTGGAAAAAAAAACAAACAAAAAACTAAAGAGAAAAGAAAGAAAAAAGGCAAAAATACCACCAAATGAAAACAAACAAACAGAACAAAACTGACTGCAGTTTTCTGATAATGTATTGTTAGTGAGATTGTCTGGTTAATGGTTTGAAAAAAATAATTTCCAGTGCTCCATTTGGTGCTTCATGAAATGAAGAAACTTCGTCATACTTCACTGCATTTAGACCTAGCAACATGTCAAATTTTTCTGAAATAAACTGTGGATCATTGACTGAGAAAATTTCCTCTGGCAAACCATATGCAATGAAAAATTCCCTTATGATTCAATTTATTTATTTCCTAGTAGTGTAGTCTGTAGTGCCACTACTCTGGATGCTGTGAAGCTGCCCATCTTTGAAAGGGAAAAGCAAGGTACAAATAGCAGTACTTAACACCACTGAAAATAACTTTTAACCTTTTCCTTTATCATCTGGAGTGAGTGCCCACTGAATCCTGATCACCCATGTCCCACTTAGTGGCTGAATTCCTGAACTGCTAAATCAGTGTGTGTCCTTCACTGGAAGTGGTGATAATATTTCATAGGAAATCACAACATTTCACTTTCTCCTCCCTTACAGCCAACAGCATTGCCTGCCGAACCCTTGGTGTGTGTGTCTGCCTTCTATTTCATTCCTTATAGCCTTTCTTAGCAGGACATCAAGGAAAACATTTCTAAATAAATACCTAGGCACTCACAATTTATTATATGTTTTATGGGATTTAGTACTGTAGAAGAGATTCAATGTCCTCCAGCAGTGATTTGTAAATGTGAATAAATTTTGAGGAAATCTAAGTTCAGGACATATATAGTTTAGTTTAGTTTAGTTTAGTTTAGTTTAGTTTAGTTTAGTTTAGTTTAGTTTAGTTTAAAATGGTTTAAATGTATCTCAGCTCTCATGAATTCTCAGTTACCATCTTGGAATCTTTTCTAATCTCATGCTTAGACAATAAATTTACTTTAAAGTAAATTATCATGGGGCAAAGTACTTTACAAATATAAGGTAACTTATACATGTAAGTACCATTTTCAGGGCACTTCATCTCCTGAGATCCTAATTTTCTCTTCAGGCAAGCAGGATTTGGGCATTTAAGTTCTCAGGCTAGAAACCTGAGACATCAATTTCTAAATCTTTGAATTTAGATTCACTAAGAGAGATGTGTGCTTTAGAGTCACTAGGAGAGATGTGAGAGATCACTTGGTGTGCGAGTCAGAGCTTGGAACCTCTGCAGCCCTGCACTTTTCATCTTCCCCCTCTGGATGCTATAGGAACATACTTTTCTGAACACACACACACACACAAATATCCCAAAATTAAAGGTGTTAAGTTTACTGCTGGAGATTCTGTTCCACTTTGCATAAATATTCACTGGCAAAAGAATGAAAATCCAGTTTCCCCTTAGAAACCAGCTTTGAATAATTGTTCAGCTGCAGTCCAACATCTCACCAAGTTTGCACCAAGTGTACTGGGCACTGACCAAACTCTAGTCAATCTATCCAGTATGTATACCATATTTCCCAAAGTAAAACTTCATTCCTTTAGGAGAACATAAACTTTCCACTATTTCTACATCAAAAGTTGTATCTGCTAAATAGATTAAATGAAGCAGATTCCAAAAGCTGTTCCCTGGAAATGCTGCATTAGCTGCCAGCATATCTGCCCAAAAATATTTTATATAGGTAGTTGAAAGACTCAGTTTAACTCTTCAGACCTACTCTGTTCAATTGCACTTTCATACTGTTCTCTCAGGGCACTTTGTGCCAGTTTCACTCATTTTTTAATTAAAATCTCAGCTCTATGATAAGAGTTTTATTGGTTTTGGTGCAACTATATCTTAAAATGTTCAGCCTCATCGCCTATTACCTATGATAAAGTTATTATTACTACAAAGAACCATATTTATTCTTAATTTGGCAGCAGTTTAAAAGTCTGAGGAGACTCTTGCTTATCTCAGCCAAAACATTACTGGATGGGGCAGGCTAGAATACCTGTACTACAAAAGAGTAATTCATGTCATAATCTTTTAAGAGATTTGGGGTTAATTAAAGTTCATTAGAAACCTGCCTGCAAACCTCAGAGTGGCCGTGTTTACTATCAGTCCTACCCTGCTGTGGTGTCCTCTGGTGGTCTTCAGGCTCCACCATGCTGCTGGGCAATGTGCCTTCCCTGCCATGCCAGCTTCCCAGCCAGCTCCATTCCCCCAGCAGCCTCTTCCACAGCCCCACGTAGGGCAGTCCCTCACTTTTCCAGAACTACACAAATGATTTGCAGGTGAAAGGAAACCTTTATCGGATGACAACGGTAATTATTATAAATTATTGTTTTCATCCAGCATGAGAACACTAATTAAGCCCAGTTAAACACAAAAGAACATAAATATTGTCTGTGGTTGAAACATGGTCATTTTCTGAAGCTGCTGTTTCAACTGTCTGTAACCATGCAATACATGAACTCCAAGTCTACACATTCCAATTCTGCCTCTGAAATCAGCAGGTAAGTAAATAGCTGAAAATTACCAGAATGAACATGTTTAGAATATGGTCTTTCAACATTAAAGCTGCTCTGCTACCAACACAGTGTAATCAAACCTGTGTAATGTTTGTTCCTTCCCTGAGCACAGGGCTCAACTGCTCCCTGGAGTAGTTCCAGGGAAGTCAATGGCATTGCCCAAGGGATAAACTTAGTGCTGCTCAGATGACCGCAGATGATCAAATTACTGCACTTCATGATATTAAGCTCTCACCAGAGATGTTCTAACAGATTGTGTGTGTTTCTAACTCAATTGAAAGAAACCAACTGACTTAATTGAAAGGTACAAGTTGAAATTTCCAGCCTGCATCCACACTGCCATTTCTCCTAGCAGCAGGCACACTTACCAACCCCTCCCTCTCCCATTCCCTATCCCTCTCCACTCCCTACCGGTGACCTCAGTGACACCTCATGTCTATTGGGCAGCAGTGACCCTTAGTAGGTGTCATTTGCAGGCACTGCCTTCTTAACCAGCCACTTGTGCACTTACAGTTGTGTGGATGCATGTCAGGCAGAATAATTGCTTTATGCTTCACCACCTGGCACAATTCCACTTAGGAGAATAATCCCACAAAATATTTTAGCTTTTTTTGTCTTGTTTTATATTCCAGTAACACAGTTCTGCAGCTAAGAACATTTCACATTTTCTTGTTCAATTGTTTCTTGTTCATTGTAAATTGAGATTTTTTTTTTTTTTTTGTCATACACATGAACAAATGTGTATGGTTACATGCTGAAACAAATGCCAGTTTTCTGCCTTTATGTTGCTTTACTGTTGGGTTTAAAAGGTATCTCACAGGAGGATAGTAGGAAGATGAAATTGAAATTACCTTCATTTCAATGTCTGGTTTTTTTTCCCAATGGAATGGATGAACAGAGCAATCCAACTGATGGTTTGTACATGTAGTTACTGTTGCAAGTCCATGAAATTTTAGAATTTTGACTACAGCCACCCATCACTTCTATAAAGTTTCCTTTATGAACTGAGGACATATTTCAGGTATCTTAAAAAGACACAAGACAGGTTGCAAAGTTTTCTATTTTAAATCTTATTCTGGGATCAGAGATTTCTGACAGTGGACTTTCCTATATTTTGTGCTCTTTTTCACAAAAAAATCTGTATTTATGTGGAATAACATTTTAAATAGGAGCACAGAGTCAGGGGAACAATGCAAATCTACCTTCCCAATTGCCACAGAAAAACTAATGGCAAAAAACCAATTTGTATATTTGGGAATATGATCAGATTGATTACTGGGGGAACAACCTGAGTCACTTTACAAAATCATGTAGATTAAATAATATAATTTATGGAACAAGACATTATAATTTGAAAGAATTATTTCCTTAGCATCCACATGCAAAACTTCTCTGCTTTTTTTACTGTTGAGATTTACCCAGTTCTTTGCAGACAGCAATGTCTATTAAAGACCATTCAGCTAATTTATTGTTCTTTCAATACACTCCTCTCTAATGTATTTTCTCCTGTGGATTAATAAAATAAGGGTCAGGCTTCAGAGAGTGACAAAGCATGAGCCAGTGAGGATGATTTATAGTTCATCTGAGAGTGCCAACAGCACCTTTTGATAAATACTCCAATCAGTTTAAAGTTGTCTCCTAACGATGACAGTGAATGTTAGTGATAACTTCTCAAGCAAGAGCTGCCAGGATGCAGGAGTTAATAATGGCAAGAAAACAGGTAAAGGCCTAACTTCTGAGGAGCCCCTGGAGATTTTTTTAAATTGCATCTAAAAGAACATGGCTAGAAAACAGAAAAAAAAAGTAAAATCTTGTATCAACCGTTTTTTTTCCATTCAGAAAAGCATTACTCAAACAACTTTTTAATATTCTCGGTTGTTCTGTATTTTAGCATGGAACCCTTTTCAAACAGAAATACAAAGAAAAACTTATTTATTTAAAATGTATGAATGGTGTTCAAATAAAAAAGGTCTTTAGAAACCTTGAGGGAAGTCAGCTATAAATAGAAAACTACAGTCAAGATCTAGAACACTGAGCAAAATGACTCACAACAGATTACTGCAGTATTAACAAACACTTTCTAAGGAGCCACACTGGCAGAAAATTGTATTTTCTTGTGGGTGCTGCAGGCTCTGGGGAGCAAAGTTGATCTGCAGAGAGGTCTGAGGCTCTAGGAGGAAGTCTTGGACAAGGAGAATTGGGGGAATTCTGCCAAGGAGAGCCCTGTGGCTGCCCTGGGAGGAAAGTTGGTGCTCCCAGTCCCATTTAGTGCTCATATTCAGGGGCTCCAGGGAGAAAGGGGTGTTCCAGAATAAGGCCATTTACAATACTAAATTACACTGTTTGGAATAATTAATAAGAGGATTAGAGCATTTTTATATTGATCTCAAGACTCTGTTTCACACCCCTGAAGTAATTACAGGTCCAGGGAGTGCCTCTAGTGCTCTCTATGGTGGGGATTAAGTGGATCATGTGGACACAATTACCATTTAAATTTTCAAACTCTGAGGAAGTTTTATCACAAAGTCTGGTTGGAGTTCTAAAATCAGCTCCTACGTTACTTTAAGAATATGGATTTGTATGCAAATCCCATCAGCTTCAAAGATATTCAAATGAGACCTGTAAGAGTTATTGTAACACAACTGATTTTACAAATAATGCTAACTTTTAAGGACTTTATAGAGTTTTCAGTTCATCTAGCCTTGAAGCTCATCTTCTTGCCCAATTTAAAACCAGCCCTGCATCAAGGATTTTAGAGCCTAGACAGTTTCTCCAGCAAGCTATGAAGCTTGACATTTAAATTTCTAAGCAAAAAATTAAATAAAGTTTTATACATGTGCTCTGATGAGATGTCTCTAACCTGTTAGCCTTGGAAGCATGATGGTACCATTTGAAATTTCTAAATCAAAACACACCCTTTTTAAAACTGATTAATAAGTGCAACGAGCACAAGTGCCTCAAAGACTGGTACGGTAATGATGTCTTGTTGGGAGTACCTAAAAACAGGCCAGACAAAATTTTGGGAATAAAAAGAAGTTACATTTATTGAAGGGCCTTCAGGTATATTTCAGGCAGACAAAGCCCCCCCAGGGGCTACACCCAAAAATGGACGAGGGGTCAGGGTTTTCACACTTTTTGTAGGTTTGGTCCATTTACATATTGGAGATTAAGGTAATGAAGTCATTTACCCCCAGTTTTCTCCCCCAAAGTCACTTTTGTTTACATCTCTTGAGGCCTGAGGCAGTGAGGTGTCCTTGATTCCCAGGCCCCGGAGATGAATTGTTTTGTCTGACCAAAATGGGAAAGCAGTACCTAACACTCTGTACGGAGTTTAGAGTTATGCACTAAAGAATTGAAGGATTACAAATATATGAAAAATATAAAGGCTGAAATCCTAAGGCATCAATAAAGAAAGTGTGACTGTAACAGGCAGCAGCATTTGAACAGCCAACCACTGGATGCCCAATCACTCTTGTCCCTCATGCACCTACACAGAGACAGGAATGAGCTCCTGTGGTCCTGACAAAAAAAAATATACAGAATTTGAGTTGGGGAAAGCATTTCTCCAGAGATCCATGGCACAAAATATTTCCCCTTTCTGTCCCAATCTTTAGCTGATGGACCTTCAGAACTTTCATGCTGCCTGGAAGCCCTGGAAACTTTACTTAAGGATTTAGAGATGAAAAGCATGGAGGGAATTCCTACCAACTCAGCAGCCCCGCTGTGCAGGTGTGAACTCATTAGCTCCCATGGTCTCATCTGTTCCAAGGATTCACAGGATTTGTTCCTGGCTTTACAGAATTGCATCTGAGAATCTTCCCAAGCTATTAATCTTTCTGTCCAGCCATGACTATAAAATCTTGCTGGCTTTATCAGACTTCAAGATCTGAGAGCTGGCTTTTATGGCTGAGCTAGGAACCTTACAAACTCCAGAAACCTTACAAACTCCAGGAACCTTTTGGACTCCTAAATTCAGTTACTTTTGAGAATTTCAAAACCCTTAAAATTTATTTCCTTCAAAACTGAAATTTTGGAGAAAAGATAATTGGTTGTTCTGGAAAGGAAACTCTTCAAAATGTCAGTTTTTCAGGGAATAGATGTAGCAACCAATCTTTGTTTGTCTTAAGGCTGCAGAAAGCCTAAAATTAGATACTGAATGCATTTTTTTATTCTAGTGACCATTCACTACTGCATCCTGGCAGGTTTACCTGAGATATTTCAAGCCTAACTTGTTTTTTCTTTTTAAATACTACTTAACTAATGGCAGAGGAGAAAATGATTTATCAAGCTGAGATTTGCCCACAAGAGGAAGAGAAGGCAAAGTTATTGGCTCCCAGGCACTGGGGAGAGCAGAGTGTGTTCCCCAGGCACAGGCTCCTTCTTGGGCATATCCTGAATATCTGCAGTACCTGGCACCTCTGGAAGATACCCAGTTTTGGCTCTGAAGCAGAAAAGGGCTCTTGTCTTGCTTCACTTATCCCCAGCTACAGGATACAACATTCCAATGTCTAATGTAAAGTCAGATTGTACCTTTTAACCAAACATGTGGCACGATTATATAAATCATCTTCTCAATCTGGCTATGTCGAGTTCCTCAATGTTTTCCTGCTAACACATGGAATGATAACAGCTAGGAATAACGTCAGCTTTAATTGAATCTCAGCTTGTGACAACATCCACTTATATTAAATCCCGACACATTTAAGTTTTTACTTTTATGCCTTCTTTTGTTAACCACATTGCTCTCTTTCACACAAAGGTCTGCATTTAAATATAGAAGGAGCAACAGTGAATACTACAGTTGAGATTACAGGACTATTTTTATTTTCTCTTTCCTTAGCTTTTGATTAAAATGCATGATATTTCCTGTGATCAGTATGAGCTTGAAAGTGAATAATTTATTAGTTCCACCAAAAATAACCACACCTTAGAGCTGGGAAAAATGTATGTCTTTATAATAATATTCTACTGCTGGGGTCTTTTGTGGGTGGGTTATTTTTTAACAGCTCTACAATTGAAACACCTCTACAACTGAAACAGCTCAAAGTTTAAAGCTAAAGTTTACCATTGCAATGGTTTTCACTTGGAAATAGTTGGGGTTTTCTTTCTGATGGATATTTCTCTCAAACAGACTGTGTTACAGATATAAGTCTTTGCCACTCAGATGCTACCTCCAAAACTCCTACAATGTGCAGTTCCACCTTCAGCTGACCTTCCAGTAACATTTGCAGTGATTTATTGTGCATGTGCTTGGGTCTGAGATGCATAGCAATTAGCAAGAAAAGACAAAAATTGCTCAGGCTGCCTGGACCATAAGGACTTGAACAATAGAAAATTTTAAGATGAAAAGGGTCTGCAATATGACCCTTTAACTTGCTCTTGTGTGCTGACTGACCAAGCTGCATACCACAGAGAAATTATTCCTTGGCAGGGACATCACAGGCATATCTTTAGAACACAATAATGCTCCCAGAACAAAATAACATGCTGTGATTTACCTCCAATGGTAACACTTCGGTGGAAAAAAAACCTGTGCCAACAAATGGTTTTTATCTTAAAATCCAAGGATGAATATCCCACTTTAAACCAAACAAAAAACCAAACCCATTTGTGAGTGACTTCAGCATTGCAGGTTTTTCACACCAACTTATGCACAGAACACAGTAAGTGCATGACAATCCTAAAATCAACTATTCTTAGACCTTTTTTTTAAAAAGAACAAGGATTTGCATTTATCATTTTAAGCATGCCCCTTTCTAAAGTTCATTAAATCCTTCTTCTAGTCTGGCAATACAGCTCACTGGTACATAACAAAAGTAATTACTTCCTCTGCAGCATTACTTTTTATTCATATATTTCTTTATCCTCTGCATTTTTTCTCCAAGTAAGCACTTTCAATCTTTTAAATCCCCTTCCTATGGAACACTTTTCTCATCTCTAATCATTTAATCATCTGAATATGCATCTCCTCTATTCATGTTTAGGAAGGGTATTACTGTGAATCCTTGGACTTTGTGGTGCTGTAAGCTATGCTGGCTGTCACTTCTTAAGGAGGCTGCAAGCCTGAATTTTCCAACATTTCATATTTTAGTATTTTATGGAGGAAGGGGAATGTTTAGGGCCCTATAATTTCTAGCGGGCATGTTCCAGAGGCAAAGTCAATTAGAAGAAAGGAGTTAGGCAGTATTCTCTTTAAAAACCAGGGTGTTCAGAGATTTTTAAGGCTTGTTGTATGGATTAGTAAGAAATTTTATCAGGGTGTACACAAATTAATCAGGGACAATTATAAAAATTGTTCCTAAAGATAAAGCTGAGCTGGCTATTGGAGATTATTCCTAGCAGCATTTGTCCAGGTTAAAACCAATCTGTGTTTGGTGCATTAAAGAGAGTACACCCAATACCTGTACATTTCATGGTGCCCACGAGGTCAGGTTAAAGGCCAGCATTAACAGTTTTATTGCAGGTGCTATCACAGCAAAATCTGACTTTAGGGTTGTGCTGAAGCTGAGGACAGAACAAGATGTTTTACCAGTGTGGCCCTGCCCCAAGCTCAGATGCAGCATCCTGCTCCTTCCCACAGTGCAGATAATCAGTGGTTGGGTTTGGGAGTAGAAATCTATTTGTAACAGCCCAGCTCTGAGGGAGGATGATTTACCATCGTGCCACAGCTGGACTATTTCTCATTAGAAAGTCATTTAACACTAGCTTAGTTTTTTCTCCGGTACATTACAGTGCAAACACCCTCAGATGTTTTATCAGAGAGCTTCATTTTGGGAGATGATCTGCCCTGGCACAGTCTTGTATCTACACAGCTTAAATGACAAAATCAGGACTTACTCTTGTATCTTTGCAAGCTCCATTTCTGTCCATTATGTTCAAATAAACAGCAAAAATGAGAGGGGAACCTAACAAGGTCACTGTATCTTATCCTGCAGGGTAATAAAAACACCCCTGATAGAAAGATAGTTCAAACCCTTGGAGTGATTTTCTGCCACTGCTTTTTACACCATCCTCTTGCTGTAAGAGCACCTGGCAAGAGAGGGCCTAGTGTGATTTTATCTGTACTTTTGGAGTGTTACTCTAAAATCTGTTAGATCCTTTGTTCAGTATATTCCTCAATGCTGAAAAACAATACAAAATGTGTGTTCATTGAAAATAATGCCTTAATATGCCCTTTTACAAAACCAGTCTGGGAACAAGAAGCAGAAATTGGTCTGGCTTTTCTGCAGCACACAGGATTCATGCCACTACAGAATCTGGATCTTTATTTTCCAGAAGAATTCTGTTGCGTCTTGATAGCTTAATCAACACAAAATGCCATATTGTTGGTTTTACAGCAAAGCTGAAGTTTGCTGTGTACAAATACAGGGCTTTCAAAACTCCTGATTCCTCTAATCATTGCAGTCAGTCTTTTAAACAACACTTTGCATTACTATACTTGCATGTTTTGACTGAGGCGTCAGCAACACAGAAGCAAGTTTTCTTATAAGGCATCTAAGATGGCAAGAAATAATTTTTTTCTCCACTATTTACCACATTTCTTAGTAAAACTTTCAAAACAGATCAGACAAGCTACTCAATACACAGTTGCAGACATGAATAGTCATATACTCCTGAATATTAAAAGGTATAGCCACATGCATTTGCTTAGGCAAAGTTGGCCCTACAAGTTCAAAAATATTAATATCCTTTCACAAAATGGCATACAAATGACAAATTGGAAGCTAAGATTTTAAAAAAGGGGGAAAAAAGGAAAACTACAAGACAAAATGACTCAATCTTGGAAAGATTTTGTTCAATTATTCAGAGACCATGCCTTATATTTGGAAATTATATCACAAGTTCTTTTCTAAGTGGAACAGAGTTTGTTGAACAAAATATCTCTTAAATAATGCTTATGCAACCACCAGTATGTGGTTTCTGCTGCTGCTGCTTGACCAATTATTTTTCATAAATCTAAAAGTTTGGCTTGCTTTCATCTTAAAAATAAAATCCACATCAAACCTTAGGTTGATGCTAATACTTGGACCCTTCAGCAATAATTTGCTGGATATCTGTGCGTCTTTGTAACAAATGTTTGTTGCAGGGCTTAGTTTACATTCCTGATGTCAAATTTTGTTCCATTCCTAATAAATTATAGATGATAGTTTTAGCAACACTGTTATTGAAGCAGATAGTGTTTGATTCAATACATTAAAATCCAATTATATTCCTACATCATAAGTGGATAATAATTGCTTTATTATTAAAAACATGGTTTTCATTCTGACAGTGTTTAATGCCTTTTCTGAAATCAGTGCAGCACAATAATATTGACAGAAAAGCTAAAGGTTATATGGACAGCAAAATGTCATGTGTTATCATTACACAACACGGAAAAGGTTTCCATTTATAGATTTCATTATCAACTGCATTTTATGTTCAAAATATTTAATCTGTCTTTTTTATCTCAGAATCCCGTGTTGACCTTCATCTTAAGGAGGATTTAAACTGTGTACAATGCTGCTGTTCAATCATCTTTATTTTAGTTTTCCTGAAAATAGTCTATTGAAAAACAAAATCAAAATGTCACATTTATTATTAATTTTCTTCCCTTTCTATCATGGTGCCTATTTTTTTTTAAAAAGCTCGTGAGCCTAGCTGGTTGAGACACCCAACCAGGTGTACAGACTGAGCTGGACACCTGTAGCCATCTAGAAAGTGCAGACTTCAGTCTTTCCATGTGTTCCAAACATGTTCAGGATAAACTGCATAAACTTTGCCTGTACATTCAGTGTGATCAAGGTGATGGATTCTCCTACCAATTGGAACTTTACATAAAAAAACATTTAAAGGATCACTCTCACAGTGCAACCACAGTCCATTATTACACCTTTGGTGATGCTCTAAAGAAAGATTTTTTCCAACTTGGTGACCCCTGGCTTTCTTCTGTTCCCTTCTTGGATGGTGAGCAGTAAAATGTAAAAGAGCTTACAAGGTTTGAATGTCTATGCTTCCATAATCTCCTCTCTCCAGAAGGCAGTTCTTTAGAGATTGAATTAGGATTTTGTTGGAAACAAAGATGATAAAAGTAGCTGGATTACTTCTAGTGTATTGTATTTGCAGGTGCCCTCAGGTCAGGGAGGAATGATGAGTCTGACTCCATGTTCTCAGAAGGCTAATTTATTGTTTGATAATACTATATTATATTAAAGAATACTATACTAAATTAGACTGAACTAAAGAGTACAGAAAAGATACTTACTGAATGCTAAAGAAATAGTAATGAAAACTCGTGACTCTTTCCAGAGTCCCAACCCAGATTGGCACCAATTGGCCAATGAGTCAAAACACCTCACACCAGAATCCAATCAGGCAATCACCTTCAGGTAAACAATCTTCCATGATACATTCCACTTGTGCACAAACACAGGAGAAGAAAATGAGATAAGAATTGTTTTCCTTTTTTCTCTGGGGCCTCTGGCTGTCTTTTCAGCTTGACAGGAGAAAAATCCTGGGGAAAGAATCATGCCCAGAGAATGTGAATGCCACACTAGTGGATTTTTTGAGAAATGCTATTATATAAGCATAGAAAATATAAATACCTTCAGCCAAAAAACTCCAACAACAACTAAGTAAATGGAAAGATAAGAGGATTAAGGGGACAATAAACAAGAAGAGTTCACTAACCTTGCCTTGCTCTGCTATTCCCCCCCGTGGAAGCTGGCAAAGAGCCACTGACTTTCATGGAGGTGTGTCAATCAGACAGGTAAGGATTTGATCTATCATATGTACATTTTATTTTAGTCTATATTGACCCTATGATACACACGAAATAAAACTTAGAAAAAAATTAAAAATCACTTGTATGGTATTAGGAAGTTCTAGTGATACAATCACACAGACTACAACACAGCTTAGAGATACCAAGGCAAGTTATTTTCAAAATAGTGTGTAGAAATTGGGTTAACAAATAACATTACCAAGTGCTTGTGCAAAGCACAACACCAAATCCACTTTAAAAACTGCTTGTGTGCTTAACCTTAATTCCACTGACTGCCAGTGTTCCTCAGGGCCTTCCTTACCACAAAGGGTTGCAGAACTTAAGAGCTCTACACAAAACAAAGGAAAGTTTGTGGAATGCCAACTTCTGAAGGTCTCTCGCTACATCCCTATGCTCAGGACAATGGGGAAGAAATCAGATCCCTGCAAACTGGGTTTGCAAAAAAATACTGTGCTTGGAGCATAGTGTCCAGCCATAGTGATGTGCTGGAAAGCCTTATGGCACAGCTCTTGTTATTCTCTCCTTGTTATTCTCTCTCTTGTTATTTTCTTCTTTATACATCAGGTAATAGCCCGCTCTGAAATCATGGGAAGATTCATACGAGATTGTACAACACTGGAATAAACCACGACTGTGGCTGCAACACTCTCTTGTTTGTGTTTTTCAAAAGTTTCAGGACATAGGATATCTAGAGAGCCAGTAAACAAAGCACATTTCAGTGGCAGACCTGAAAGACCTGGTGAATCTGGAATACAAAGGATCCTAAACCTTGGGCCACCAGGCTGCCTTTCATCATGCCCTGTCTGAATAGGCTCAGCCAGTGCCCAGCTCTGGAGAGACAGGGAGGTGTGAGTGCTGAGTGCTGCAGGTGCTGCAGTGACTCCTGGAGTCACTCCCAAAGGTGCTCTTTCTCACAGTTAGGACCAGATACAAAATACACACTGAAGGCTGAATTGTAGTCTTAGAAACTATGAAAAAGGTCGTACAGCTGTGATCTTTCCTGTAGACATCATTCCCCCTTCCATATGTGACAATACATATCTATGATTTGACAGGGAAGGCACTCATGGAAAATGACAGTAGGTCAGGTGAATCCAGACTAAATCTGGAATTTGGGTGAAGGAGATGAAGTTCAGTGTAGGGTCTGAAGGTATTTGCTCCTTCAGTTCAAGACTTCAAATTCCTTTTGGACACGCGTTATTTACAGACACTGAGATGATCAGATCAGTCCATTGGTGTGATTTACACCCACCAGCAGTAATGTTCTGTTCTGAATTCAGCATTAATCAGAACAGGACAAGTATTTCAATTTTTTTTGATGGGTTTGTTGCTGTCAGCTCTAGGATTTTCTGTCTTCCTTTTCTGCTGTTCTAAACAGTCTGTTTAGAAATACAGTGACCAGCTGGCATGCCCGTTATAAGAGGAAAAATAAATCCATTTAATGCAAGTGTTTGTTATTACTTTGGCTTTTCTCCAAAAAGATCAGAAAAAGAATACATATTCAAAGCCACAGAGAAGACAATGTGAAGGGCTTTCTTAACAAAGCTGATTAAGCAGTACATTTTTCAATAATCAGAAGGGAGCTGTATCATCCTACAAATAGTGATGGAAACCATGTTACAACAAAGCCCTCTGAGAAGTGGTCTTGATAAGTTTTCAAGGTTTTCTTTGATAAGAAAATTAATAACTTCTGATGCATAGTGGGCATCTCTGTTTTGCTCTTCTTGGTGCATGATCTAGAGCAAGTCAGAAATTCAGAACAGAGTCCTCACAATGAGGAATGCATCTTCTGAAGCAAACACATCCTGTGCACTCTTTCTCCACAAGAATTTCTTCATACTTTACAATATAGACAGATTAAAACAAAGTCCTGCAATTTTAATAAATGTGTATTTGCTAGGTTGCTTCCTGGTGAAATTGAAATCTGGAATTATTACAAATGTCCCACATTATTGCTTTGATATTAACGTAAATTTTGGGCCTTAATTTGTAATCCTGATAAGACCATTTGTACACATTTGTAATCCTGATAAGACCTAAAACTTGTAGTAAGTAAATAAAATAAATCTTAGGATTAATATTCAATGTTAATTACAATTTATCGATATTATTAGGAATACTCATCAATTTACATGAAATTGATTTCAAGATGGATGTGCCCCCTTGGACAGAAGTCAACATAATTTCAGTGGCCCAGGCATCACTGTTTTCAGACACGAACAGGAACTTTTGAGGGCAGGAGTGAGAGCAGTGAGATTTTGGCTTTAACGTAACCGTGAACAACACCTCTCACACCTCTTCGGTCACCTGCTGTCCACCAAGTGTACCAGGCGGTACACGGAAAGGCCGGAAGGATGCCAGAGGGCGGCGGCGGCGGCCGGCGGGGAGGGCTCGGGAAACACCCGGGGCACGGCGGCTCCAGGGACTGCAGGGAGCCTGGAGCCAGCGGCAGAGGATGGGGAGCGGGCAGGGCAGGGCGGGCCCGGGAGCAGCGGGAACAGGCGCTGGAAGGGAGGCTGGCAGGCTCCCGCCACTGCCGGCGCCGCGCCGGGCCCGCTGCCCGCAGAGCCCTCAGGGCGGCTGAGGAGGAGCCGCCCCGGCTTCGGAAGCGCCCCGAGAGTTTGTGTGAGACCGGTTCTGGCCGCAGCTTGCCCTGCATTGCCTTGTGGTGCTCTGCATCTTATCTGTCCTCGTAATCAGCATGGGGTTTTGATTTCTGTTTAAGAAAGTTGCTCCAAGCCTGGTCAGCTGCTGAGTCTGCAGTCTCCTGATTGTTGCAGTAACAGGTAGAGCTCTGTAAAATCCCCACCGCGCATTTCTCAGAGATAGATTGCCTTAGCTGGTCACTGAGAAAGCAGAGACCTTTCTGTGATCTTTCTTACCAATAATTAAATCACTTCAGGAGCAGCTAACCTCACAAAAAATGTCAATGTCAGGGTAACTAGTTAAAAGTACACTAAGCCGAAATATTTATGGTAAACTCCCAGAAAAGTCCACGAAAAAACTGTCTCTGTTTTCAGTGTAAGTTGAAAATATCCTAAGAGCCCCCACTCCAACTCAATGGAATACAGAGCATGAGATACATCCATACTTAATGTACTGATATAAATGTAATTCTGCAGATTTCTCTTGTCACACAGTAAGAAAACATTAAAGGGCAGGTACAGATTTCCCAAGATATCTGAAATAAAATATTCAAACCATTTTCATCATTGAATATTAGCCAAAAAGTTGAGGTTTTCTGAGGAAAAATATTATGTTCCTTGTCCTGACCATTGAGGATAAAAGCTTTTCAAGCTTTAATTTATGGCCTGATTTTTCACTGAAGAGACAAAAACTTGGACAAGGAACTTGGACAAAATTATCTTTTGTTCAGATGTCTTTTACTCTTTGTTAAAATGCAAGTTGGTACAACTTAATGGATAATTTACAATATTTAGCCCAGCTAAATATTACACTGATATATTTATACACTGATAGATACATGATATGTAATATATAAATATTACACTGATATATTGATTTCTTGATCTTGCACCATTGATGAATGTGATTCCCTTGAAAAGATACAAAAATTGCCTAGAGATGGGCAAGCCTTGCAAAGAAAAGAAAGGAGACTGAAAAAATGTGTTTTCAGGAGTAGATCAAAGCAGCCCATGGTGGTGTTTAATTGATCTTGCTGCACCTGAAGAGAACAGTGCTCACAGGACCTCACCATTTATGAACTCTTATTAAAGCCACATAAATTGTGCTTCAGTTTTGTCCAGGATTCCGTGGCTGCTGCACTGACAAGCTGATTAGAAGCCCCTAGGGGGAAGAACTAAAATGAATAAACATTCTGCAAGTGTCAGGCACCACAGAACCACTCTGTTAGCTGGTGACAGGAAACAATATCTACTACACCATGTCTCAAAATTGAAGGTCCAACATTTTCCCAGTTTATTCCTTCAGTTTCTTTAAAAGTTCTTATTTACAACAGATTTTCATATGCAGTACCTGCATTAGATTGAACTTCAGGTCATGGCAGTAGAAGCCCTTTGCCTTGAAAAGGTGTTTTAACAACCCAGACTATGTCAGTGGATTCTAGACAGCAAAGTGTGGACTACAGGAAGGGAATCTTTGAAGGATGTAATTAGATAAATTCTTTGAGAAAAATCAGCAAATACTGGAAAGCAAATTTTCAGAGTATTTGAAGAAAGACAACTAAAGAACAGACAATTACTCAGTTACCTTCTAACAGCCAGCTTTGGGGTTTTTTCCCATATAACTCCAACTTTTTTCATCTGCTCCTCTCTTCACCTCATTTTTGGGTTTGCAAATTGCATGCAACTATAAAGTTGCACTGGTCAACTGGAGATCAAAGGAGAAAGTGCATTCATTACAGGACAGGGAACAAGGCTGACTCTCTGTGAATGATCATCAAAACTCTTCTATCTCAAATTCAGGATCAATGCACAAAGAGGCTTCAAGAAACTACCAGGTAATTAATTAATACATTGTCCTGAATTTAGGTTCAATTCTAGATTGTGCCATTAACTTCCTTATTTTCCTGAATGTGTGAATCTAATCACTTGTTCTAGACAGAAATCCACATGGATAAATTTCTACTATCAGTTTGTTTAAAGGTGCCATATTTAGTCCCAGTTTCACAGAAATATTAATTTACACTTCCAAAAGTGACTGCTGTCATAAAATCAGGGTTGTATTTTGTTGCCATTGAATACCTCAAGCATAATTTTTAAATCATTATATTTGAAGACCCTCTATTAATTACAAAAGTAATTAAATATGTAGATTACATAAGCAAAGTACCTCTGATCATTCTTTTCTGCTGACAAAAATACAGATTTTCAAGTCAATTAAAGCCTGTTCATTCATCTGAGAGAAAATATGTTGTTGGATATTTCACATATCATGATATGTCTATCGAGAGTAATTGACTGGATTTTATTTGAAAACATGTTATAGAGCATTAATGATCACAACAATGCAATGAGCTGCAGCTGTTTCTTGACAGCAATGTGCAGAAAACTATGAATTTGTTACATCTCTGATTAGCAAAGTCCTGTTTCATACCATTGGTTACTAAGAAGGGTTATATTTGCCAGAGAGACTGTTTTTTTTTTATTAAGTCTACGACCCACAAACTTTAGAGACTGGCAAATAAAACATTTTGACCATTCAGCTCAATTCAAGACCAACTTTAGTTAAGTCTCCTTCTGCTGTTCAAAAAAGAAAAAAAGATAACTCAGAAGAATTGTTAAGGCCCAATGGAGAACTTGCTTGAGAGAAGTCAGATGATGATTTTAAAGAGCCAACAGCATTGTGTGGTAGTCATTTGACACTTTGCCATTGATCAAGAAGTGCAGGTTCATCCACAGAATGATAAAGGTTGGAAAAGACCTTGAGGATCAAGTTCAACCTTCAACCAAACACCCACCTCGTCACCCAAAGCACAGCACTGAGTGCCACCTCCAGTCATTACCTGAACACCTCCAGGGATGGTGGCCCCAGCACTTCTCTGGGCAGCCCCTTCCAATGTGTAAATGCTCCATCTCACTCTTTAACCTAATGCCAGTGGCCATCTAGGACTGATTTCAAAACACTCTTGGCATCAGTTACCTCTCTGCAGACAGCAGTTCCTAACAATTAATGCAGAAAAATAATTGTCTGCCACGTCAAATTTTATCTTTCAAAATTGACATCTCTATTCTGTTGGTCCCCTTATAGGAAAAAAAAAAAAAATCCCCACATAACACTGACAACCAGAAAACCATACACAACTTGGAAATCACCCAAACACCTGCCAAAAACTTTTCTGGGGAGGAAATCATCTCCTCACCCATTCTCATTTAGTTTTGTCATTAACGTGCACATATCCACTCACACTCCAAAAGAAAACAGTGTTTTCCCTGTCACAAGAAAATA
This sequence comes from Urocynchramus pylzowi, assembly GCA_013397555.1. Classification (NCBI taxonomy): domain Eukaryota; kingdom Metazoa; phylum Chordata; class Aves; order Passeriformes; family Fringillidae; genus Urocynchramus; species Urocynchramus pylzowi. The sequence goes on along the minus strand of VZRH01007024.1, from coordinate 84,446 downwards.
ACATCCAATGGCTTAGACTGCGTGGCTGTTTATGTACCTAAGGCAATTGTTAGCAAACAATTTCAATTTTCAGTAGTTGCTGTGCAGGTTACATTCTTGGCTCCTACTGGAAAGAGTAATGAGTTATGCAATAAAAATACACTCTGGCATAAATTACACCAGTCTGCCACATGCTGCTTTCAAATTACAGCTGTAAAATACACTATATTTGTCCAACAGTTATTGCTTTGAATTGCTGCAAATCTGCCTGATTTGGGGCCAGAAGCCTGAGTCTTACCAAGGTCTGTGCTTAACATTTCATAATTCTTTAATCAATTTTCTCTTTCTACAGAGAGCCCGCCATTGTTATTGTCATATGATTTTTACTGAAAATTCTTACAAACTAGTGGTATTATTTCCAGAACTGATAGGTCATGAAATCCCTGAAGCTGTCATTAAAATTCAAAAACATTCTCTCATGAACTATTTCATTCTATATATAGATTGCTGCAGGGTGGCTCAAAATATGACAGGTGTAACCCAAAAATACACCTGACCTGCATTTTAATTTTTGTCTTTCCCACAATCATATTTCAAAAGAGTTTCTTTTCTACAAAGTCATTTCTAATGAAAACATTACAAACACTTTGAGATCCATAAATAATTGCTACTCCTTTTCCAGTTCATAATGGACTTACTTTCTTTTAAAATATATCTGTCTGTAAAAGGTTTTTTCCATTTTAAAATTACACTTTCTTCTTAATACCTTGTACTTAATGCTTTTTGGAGAAAGGGGGCTTAGGATTTTATTCAAAGCATATTCCTGAAATCCTTGTCTATGCATAATGTGCACTCTTTAAATTGGAAAGGAGGCTGGCTCTAAGGCTCACTGGAGATGGAAAGGACCTGCCTTTGATTATTATGGTCCTTGCTTCTCAGTTAAGTATCTCCTTCCTTTTTAATACTAACAAAGTCCTACCTTTGATTATCCTTGACCTTGTTTTTTAACTTTTCTTTACCCCAAAGGTAAACACATAGAGACTGGATTTTATGCCTTAGGATTGTGCTTTACTCCAGTATTACTGATAAAAACCCAGAAAACACTAGAAGCATGCTAAGAGAGAATTCCAACTTATTGTAATGAGGCCAATGAGGCTCATCCTACACTTTTTTGTTTTTCTTGCCATTTAAAACACTGAGACCTTTAATCTAAATAATTACACAAATAGGCATAAGGTTCTCAATTTAAATATTATACAGGCAAAAATGTGCTCTTGGAGCCTTGAACTCCCTGGCACAGGTTTGGATTCTTGGTAAAGAAAACACCTGCATGAAAAAACAGCAGTTAGTAGGGGATTTTTAGGATTATGGAGTTATCCTGATACACATCTATCCACCATGCCAGTGTGAAGTGTCAGGAATGAAACATCCACATGTGACCTGGTTCAAAATATCCCTCTCAGATGCAGGAGATGGTATAGGTCATGGTGTCTCTAACAATGTTTTGCAGGCAGCTTGTAGGATCAGGGAGGGTGGGCACATCTACATAAAGCTAGGCAGTCACACTCACATTGATCTCACTCAATTCCCATAAATATTTGCCCAGAGACAAGTGGCCTTGGAGAGATTCAGAACATGGAAAAGCAGAGCCCTGCTAACCTGATTCAGTTTTGAAGTTGGAAAAGATGAATGTCACAGAGACTTTCCTACCTTAATTATACCCTGTGGAAAAGCCTCATAAAGTGTGAATCCATAACTCCACTCAGCAATATTCAATTTACCTGTTTTGTTTAGAATTCTAATTTTAGGGATCCTAATTTCAAAATAATTGTGGTCATTTTATAATTGAGGGGGAAAATTAAACTCTGAACCTATCAGTTCCTTCAGGAAAATCAGAAACAATAATTAGCTATGCTGTAATTTTATCACTAGACCCATAATTTTCCAGACGTAAGAGAGTCTTATTAAACAGCTTGGCCAGGCTTGTTAGGTTTTGCAATTTTAGTGCCATTCTGGTAATATATGAAGTTTGATTTCATACTCTCAGATACTCTCAGCTCCTAATATCTGCCTTTCAGTAAAAAAGAATATCTTGTTTGTGCAATATGTTATGCACAGGTTAGCAGCAGAAAAAGAAAGACCCTTTCAAAACCACTGTGCTTGCTATTCAGAATATATTCATATATGTTCATATGATTTGAAGTGGGCTATTAGTGCCATAGTACAGTAAATCCATATGGCTATTGGTCACTTAATGTTTGCCAGAGACACCATTTATTAAGCTACCATACATTTGTCTTTCAGAGACCACGTCCTCACCAAGCTTTATAACCTGCATAATCCATGAAGTGTGTAACCTGGCTGAAGAGGGAATCACTTATTTTGTTTTAAATGCATTCCAAATTAAGAACTTGTACTTTAAATTATTTTCCAAATTCTTACATGGAAATATGACAGAGATCAATTGATCCAGAAATAATATATCTAAAGGAGAATTGCTTCCAAGTTATCTGCTGTAGCCATCACCACGCAAACCTCTTATGAATTTCAATATGAAATGCAGATTAATGCTGTCAAGAACTGGTAAAAGACTGTCATGCCACAAAACACAAGACAGTACAATGTCTCTTTGAGAAGAATTACTTTTCTTGAACCTTGATGTGGAAAACTGGGTTATTTCTGAAGAAGTTATTCCAAGTAGCTATAAATTAGAGGTGAAATAAAAATTCAATTCTTATTGCTATGTAGTGCCATGGAAACCTGCAAGAACATAGAGCTAAGAACATATTTCATATTTTCACTGGAAACCTATCTGCATTTGGGAAAAATGAGAAAGAAAGCAGAAATGCAGACTCACAGGAAGCACAGAAGGGTCTCATTTCAAATCACAGCCACCAGCACCTGTCATTCAACCCTGCCAGGCTGAGGAGAAGCAGAGTGAATTCTGAAATGCAGAACCCCAGACTGGAGCTCTGGCAGCTTTCTCTGACTGATCAGCTTTGTGGCCACTCCTGATTTTATTACTTTGCAGTGAGGAATTATGCTTAATTATGATTATGGTTGCCCAATAATAGATACAGCAGATAAAATAATCAAGCAATACAAGGACTGGATAACTTAGAAACATTTTGAATTTCAAAATTATTGAAAAATACTCATGAAGAAAGAAAATGCATTGCCATTCAGAAGTGTCTGTGATTACAGGCATTTAAATTATTTAATTGACTTTCAATTGCCAGCTTAAGTTGAATGCCCAGATTTGGGGAATCTTAATGGGATTTCCTTGTCTAGATAACTGCCTAAAAAGAACAGACAAGAAAAGCAAAATGAGGAATTATTCACCACTGCAATTAGCCATGATCTTCCTCCCAGCCAGTTTGCAAGCTGCAGTTCATGATATGTTTACTACTAAAACAAAGTTAAATTGTCATAGCACCTAGAAGAAGGACAGGGACAAACTGCTAAATGCTAAACAGATGAAGAAAATTGGTGATCCTTGATCAGATGATTTAAGCACTTCTTACACCTTGCATGTTTAACATCATCTGCAGATTGCAGTGACATCTTCTGACTGTTCCCCATCTTCAGATTAGCCAAACTGCACTGAAAGGGAGAGCTTGTTCTGTCTCAGCACTGCATCAGAATGGTCAAATATCCAAAACACAGTTTTTTTCCTTTGCTGAACATCTTGCTGTAAACAGCTCTTGGTAAATGTAACAGGAAATTATATGAGACAATTTTAATTTTTTTATAAATGCTCACACTACAATCAACTGATTGGAAAGAAGTAAAACTCTATATACAACTGGGAACAGAAGAAACTGCAGTGCAGAGTTTCACCCAGTGGCAGCTTGCCACTGAAATGATGGTAGGCAATTATGTAGAATGGACACTCCACATAAAAGTTTGTTGCCAGTTTGCCAGCTCCAAAGGGCTGGCAATTGGCTTTGGCAACATTTATAGGTACGTGTTCCTGCCTGTATGGAGTTCCTGGACTGGGAAATAAACCTGGGGAAAAGATGGCAGCACGCTGCAGTTTGAAATCATCCACATTCATTTTGCTGTGCCTCCATGCAGATGCAGGATGCTTCAGATGCACATGCTGGTGGGACTGAGAGTCTTTAAAAGGCTTTCAAGAAGAGAAGTGGCACATTCAAGCAGTGGAAAATATTCCAGTTTGCTAGGGGCCCAACTCCTAAATAACAGGGAAAAATACCTGAAACCAGAACCTTATTCTCCTGCTGTTCAATGTGTTTCCCAGCAGGTTGTACATGAGGAAATAGGCTTCAAACTCTGCTTCTGGCTTAAACTATGGGAAGGTGATAAAACAGATCCACTCAATGGCAAAATACTTCAGGATGAAATCTGAAGAGAAGCCAGCCTCACTCTAAAACTACACTTTAACTGTAAAACATAGGAGAGTTTTACCCATGAAACTTCACATCATTTTAAGACCACTCCATCCCCAGATGAAGAACACAGGCTTCTAAACAACCAAAGGGGAAAAGAATTAAGCATCAAACCCTGCACTAGTACAGATAATTTCCCTACCCTTTATTTCATGAGTTACATGTTGATAGAACTGTTTCCAGGTCTTTATGGGAAATACTAATAAAAATTACTTTGTTGAGCATCTTTAATACCCCCAGTAAGGCAACAAATACCAAAGAATTCAGGGAAAATTCTTAGCCAATGACTTAAGCAAAAAGCAACCTGGATGAGTAGTGCACATGGAATAAAATGTCAGACTTTTACTTTTAGCCTTGAAAATGTTGCTGAGCTTTTGTTTGAGGGTTTTTTCTTCTGTAATATTTTGTGTGATAAAATTGCTGAGATCTCTTTGAAAATACAGTCTATTTAGGACAGGGAAGACAAAAAGAGCCAAGGTGAAAGAGTTTTAATTTTAACATTTCTACGGGGATTAACAGCAATTTAACTGTTTGATTTGTCCTTAGGGCTTAGAGCAAAACTATTGTAATATTTCACTTCTCAAAAGTCAGCTGTCAGTATCATAATGATTACACAAAGTCACGATTGAACAATATGAACAATATTTCAAGGACTTGCTATTAGTATGCAAAACCCCATTATGTTACTGACAGTAAGTGATAGCTCTCTGATAGTAAACAGTTTTCAAGAGACACCCCTAAATTTCTAGCAATACCTCCTTCATTTTCATGTCAATTTGATGGATCTTTGTGAACAAAATAAGAAACATATTCAAATACAATTTAAAAAGACGTTTTAAAGACAGCCAGCCTGAACAGCCTAATGGAGGAATAAATAGAGATCAAGGTACCAATAGTGACTGCTAAATCTGACAGCTAAGCCCATGTTATCAGCAGCATCAAACCCAGTATTTTTATCATACACAAGTGAGATATATACTATATACTCATTTCCTCAAATGAGTTTACTAAAGCAGAAGCAAACAGACTAAAGGATTTGTTAACAGGTCAAGCCAAACCAAGAATATCTCCTTGGTCCTTGTGAGTCCTGCTCCTGTTTCCTCAGCTTTGCTTCTTTTCATAGATGAGTTTTTTTATAACATTAAATAAACCTGAGGTACAGCCACCATAAAACATACCACACTATTTTTTAGGTGGACTGTAGTGCTGATTTTGGCTGAGGTAGAATTAATTCTTTTCACAGTGATTTGGTGCTGTGTTTTGGATAATTTGGGGGTGTTTCAGTTATTGCTGAGCAGCACTGACAGAGTCAAGGCCTTTCTTGCTTCTCACAGGGCCGCAACAGTGAGAAGCTGGTGGTGTACAACAATTTGGGAGGGGACAGAGCAGACCCCAGCTGACCCAAGGGATACTCCATAACACATGGCATCATGTTCACTGCACAGAGCTGGAGGAAGGAGGAAGAACATTCAGAGCAATGGTGCTTATCTTCCCAAGTGGCCATGACGTGTGGCGGAGCCCTGCTTCCCTCAGGATGGCGGAACACCTGCCTGCCCACGGCAAGTGGTGAATGGATTCCTCCATTTGCTTCATTTCTGGGGGCAGCTTTTGCTTTACTTCCTAACTTTCTTTACCTCAAGCCAGAAGTTCTCCCTTTTGCTCCTCTGACCCTCTCTGCCACCCCACAGGATGGAGTGAGGGAGAGGCTTTGAGTTTCCTCCTGGGGTTTAACCAGGACAGCTCCAAGACTGGGCAGTGCCTGAAGCTTGTGCTGAGTTTGAATGCATGTCAGAAATAGCTTTTAATAGACAGATAATCCAGGCAGCTCACTTCAATATGTTTCCTTTAGTTCCACCAATTTCACTCCATCACACAGTTCTCCAGGGTCTCTTGGTAATGAAGCACCTCCTGTCTACAAAAGGTCTTCTCCATGAAACTAAACTCTGGTTTAAATCCTCTTGGGTAACCTTGGCAGGGATTGAATTTGCCAGAGGAAGCTGCCACTCCCTTCTTATTGTTGCGAGAGAAATATATATTGGCCCGAAGCAATCCCATGATCAATATATAATATTTCAAGTACAGGAGATAGATGGTGCTCTGGAAACTGAGCCAGCAATACACAAAACTCTGGGCACCTACATACAGATAACAAATTCTGATTGTTCACCACCAAGCCTTGTTCAATGACATGGTTCGTGTTTACAGCTCTACAACTTAGAGGCTGACTGTAAAGCCAGCCCCACAGATTAATATCACAGATCCCAGCAAAGTAAACTTCTGTGCAAACCCTAGAATTGGAATGACGTTTTCCAAAGACCGCCCTCTTACAGAAGGTAAGAAAGATCTATGTAAGAACAGAAATTAAAAGAGAGTTTTGAAATAATTGGTGCTGCCAAAAAAGCAACATTAACCTGAACACTGTATAGGCTATAAAACTATTTTATAAGCACTAACAGAAATCCCATATTGTCTATTAAAAATTTATTACTAACCCTAAAATTTTATTTCTTCTAGAGCATAAAGCATAATTGAAAGGAATAAACAAAGAAGAGTTAGGTTAATAGTGCACAGCAACAGAACAAACTTCAGTCTAAAGAACTGTGAAAAGCAAGATAATGAATATATCTTAAATCATGCTGCGCAATAGGAATTTACTCAAAAGCGATATTGAAGAAGTGTTGCAAGGTTCATTTTCCAGGTGTTTTTATAGATAACTGCTTTTTACTGCATGTGCTGTATATTTTCTGGATTGAGTTTGACTCACTCCACTTTTTCTCACTTAGAAAATGGGGGGGGTGGGGAGGTGGTGTAAATCAATTCTGCTGAATTATTTATTATTTTAAACACATCAAGGAACTTTCTTCCTAAGCTTAAGCATTGCGTGAAGGTGTTGAACAAGAATGATATAAGGCTACACAATTAATTTTATTTCAAAGACTGAATGAATTTGAAGCAGAGTTTGAGGGCAGAAACTGCCCTCAAATCCACTTACCAGTTGTCTATTAGGCCAGTGGATATGGTGTTGAAATTATGAAGAAGAACTGACATTTGCAGATATAATGTCATATGGGAAATGTCCTGTTGCAGTGGGCAGAACAAAAGATCTACAGGACCTTTTCTAGAATAATTAACAAGTCATTCAAATTCATACACTTCACACCTTTTTGCCATATCTCAGTGCCACATATACATATATAACACTGTGTAAAAGTCACATCCTTCTCCTTTCTAAAACAAACCATGGCTGTGGAGAAAAGGGAAAACACTGATGTGACATGAATTATTCAACTACAAGGAGAATAAATTCACTTTATTCAAATTAAAGAACTATTCAAGGACAGAGACAAGACCTGCTCCTCAAGACACCAAGAGTTTTCTGGTTATACAGAGTGCACTGAAATCTAATGACTTAATGACTCTCCCAAAAACTAGCTATGGGGAAAATGGGATTGTTCCCATTGACTTCAAAGCACCTTGGACCAAGCCCTAAGGAAGATTGGAAAGCCTCAAGGATGACAGAAGACTTGGATGAAAACATTTACCATTCTGGTCTTTTTAAGGGGAGATAACAAGAAGAGAAATTTGAAAACCAGCACAAGAACAGCACAACAGTTGAGCGGCACAAGGGAGGTTTTAGCAGTTTAAAAACTGTCCTTGTGGAAAGATAGTTACAGATAAAGGATAAGGTACAGAGAAACACAGAACTATTTCTAGTAAGAAGGAATGGAATTCAGTAATTCGTAGTAGTCCTGATTAGAATTTTAGCATGACTTTTATCCTGAACTAGAAGGAAAAGGATTGTGAAACATGAATTATCCATGTGATCTGAATCAAATTTTCATGTTGAATTCCCTAGCTTTTGCTGGCTTGTCCTATTTATTTCAGTAATTTAAATTTGTTTCACTACATTAATTTTATTTTTAAAAAATTAAGCTGGTTTTGTATTTTTTATTTGCAATATCACACAAACTAAGTCTCACTGTCACATCTCTCATCGTATAACACAACTCTTTTGTACAAAAAGACCAAACCATAACATAGAGAGGGCTAAATGCCTATTACCTGAAACATCCTGTGTTTCAAACAGATCCTATTTCAAGGTAAATAAAGGCCCATTTAGCAGGACTGGCTTTTAGTTAGCTGTACAATTTACCTTGCTGCAGGTCAGAGCTTTCAAGTTATCACAGAATGATAGCTTGCATGGGCTGTTTACTTTTTAATACAAGATATTACACTGAACAAAGACAGAGCTACTTCTTCCTCAAGGTGTCTAGGAACTGCAAAATTATCATTAACACATGATATCACATGGCTTTCAAAGCAGAACAGTCCCATGGGTGCATCCCAGAGCTCTGCTGCTGCACAGGCTGACAAAAGGTCTGACTATCAAAAAATCTTTATGTAACAGCTTTATAACAGAAGATATAGAGCACTGCAGGGAAAGTCTGCATGGAATAGCTATTGATGGAGGCTGAGACTAGAAATTATATCTTGAATTTATTTCTTCCTTTTGCTACTGCTTGGTTTTGAAATGTCATGGAAATCCCTTTTGCATCTCCCTTGCTGGGAGAAGTGACTCCTCCAGTGCTTGTGCAGTACCTGACAGGAGGGCTAAGAACAATGAGTAATTTACTCCTTGAGTAGCAGCATTATATCCCAGTGGAGCAAACTCATGGGATGTACATAACTGCAAAGAGCTGGACTCCTTCCTCAGCCACTGTATGCCAGTACTTACAATTCTGTAATAATTTTTTGGCATTCAGCAGTTCAACCATCAAGTCTGTCACCAACAGTGCCCAGTGGAGTACAGTCACCTCTACTATACAGCACTGAGAGAAAAAGGGTGAGCTCTTGGCAGAAGGACAAAGCACAAGGGTGCTGCTCACCAACTCAGCCACTCCTCAGCTGGTCCCAGTGAAAACGCTGGCACACAGCTGGGTGCTGGGCTAACAGCACATCACCAGCAGAAGGAATATGCAGCTTGTGCCATCCTTAGGGAGCTGGGGAAGCACTGCAGACTCAAAGTCTCCTGCACACAGGAGATAGAAGATTCCCCAAATGTCTCCACGTGACACGTTCAGCTTTCATGGCTCGCTGGGTGTGTGCAATTGGATTCCTTCTGAAGGGGGTAAAGCAGCAGCTTTCCTTTACAGCACCCCAGCATAAGGCTGGCTAGCATTGCCAGCCACTGTGTACCTAATGCCTTTCCATTCAGAAACCCTCAAGCCACATCTTCATGTGGTGACAGTGGGACAGGGGTGATAGCAATCAGAATAAACACTTGTATCACATATAATAAAGACATGTATACTCCCAGCAATAATTCTGCCTCGATGTACTTACAATACTGCTAGGAAATGCCTAATGTAAACAAAGCCACCCTTCCACTAACTTCAAACTGCATGGCCAATTCTGGGTCTCTGTGACCATTTCAAAATTTGCCATCATTGGAGTAATAACAAAAGATGTAAAAGTAATTAACAAGAGCACTTTTTTCCTAAATTACTCTGATTATTTTGGAGTACCAGGTAACAAATGCAAAAAATGTACTATTCAGAGATGAGTGGAAAATTCCCATTTGAGTCAAGTACTGGGATCCTGCTTAGGTGGAACACATTTTGTTTAAGATAGTGACATTTTCTACCCAGGAGAGCGTTTCAAACTGTAGTCTCACTACTAACTTCTGGGTTTAAATCAAGTTATGAGTGACAGCCATCCCTTATGTATCTTTCTCTTCTGAATATTTTTTCAATGACTAATCTTTAAAGATTTCACAAAGACTTTTTTCTTCTTTTATGATCTTTTTTGCTCTTCATTGTTCTTTGTAAGACTTCTTTTTGTCCAGAGACATTGTCTGGTCTATAAATTCCAGATTGCTGTAATTTGCCTTCCTGGGACATTCCAATTTTCTTCTCCTTCCTCAGAAATCCGGGACCTGACTCCCATTTAATTGCCACCAATTGACACTGTGGTTAACCAGTTCTAAAGAGCTCTGTCATAGTTTATAGAGCAGAATTCTGCACCACTCTATCTGTGAACTCACTGTAATTGCTGCCAAGCTGTTGGCTGGATTTTTGGGATTGCAGTTTTGGGATGGCTGTCCTTCTGAGGACAGCAGGGAGAGGCACTGCCCAGGCCGTGCTGAATCACTGCTCACCCAATGCATGAATAGCACTGACAAAAACAAAGGCTTCAAATTGAAAGGTTAGGAAAAATTGAACAGTAGTAGAGACCTTCAGATGGAGATCAGAGAGGAATTCCTATGACTCAATTTTGTGAAAGATGTGAAATATTCCTAAAGTGAACACTTGAAACTAACAGGAAATTTCTACTCTTTTGAAACGTGAGTCCCTTTGCCATCATCCCCCTTGCTGATAATTTAGGCTCACATTTCCTGTTATTTCAGGCAGCCATCAATGTAATAATGGAAAGCAATTTTTACTTCATAAATTAGGACTTGACATATGGGTCTATATTATAAATAAGGAATATGTGAGCTTGCATATTGCTTTCTTCATCCCTATCCTTTGAATCACTGAGAAGTAAATTTCCAGGGGAATTTATCTATACCCCAAGTCATTCTTTGGACAAGCAGTGAACAGACTAAAGGTAAAAACTGCTGACTGCATAAAAAATTCATTGAATAGCAAACACAGCCTCCAAAGCAGCAGCATGTTCACAGGCTATTCTTAGTCAAGACAAAGGGTAGGTTCACAACTAGGACAAAGAGTACTGGGCACCACAGATTGTTCAAGCAGCTGTGCAACAAAGGCCTGTGTGGAGACTGTTTTCACTATTTCACCAATAAATAAAATATTTCCTGTACTGACACAAGACACAAAAAACCCAGGGTCAATGTCTCCTTTTGCAGTGGCCTGCACTTGCTTTATCATGAAACAAAATGCAAATTGAAAATAATAAGCCCAGAATTGTCATAAATGTAAGGAAATGAGAATTACATTCTCTGCAGTTAAAACCACATCAGTACTGTGGTTTGTTCAGTTTGGTTTTGCAAAGTCATTGTGAATTCCACTGCTGGAAGATGCCCAATCTGGGTGTACTGCTAATACAATATTCCTGAATTAAGTTAATGTGTATTTACACATTTTAGATATCTTAGTCCCTAACACAAAAGAAGTTAAATGGTTAAAGAGTTTGAGGTTGATAGAACACATCTTTTCCTCTATCACTTTTCTGTTATCTACATTAATGCAAGTCCCCAGATGGCTACTTTTCAATTGAACAAGACTACAGAAACATTTCCTTCAAGAATAAAAATCTTTACATAGAATCACTAAGCTTAGTGGCCATAACAAGACAGAATGACTGGCTGTGTAGTTGTGCTTATGTGTTTAATGAATACTGAATTTTTGAAGGCTCCTAGCAAAGGATCACACATTTGTGTTCATTCAAGTTTCATTCAAGGAAGAGGAGAAGACACTCCCACCTGCTTTCCAGCACACCAATGGACCATGGGGGAACCCATCCATTTGTCATTCAGAACAGAGTATGACAGAGAGGAACTTACATCAGCTTTCCAGCAAGAACCAGAGTGTTCCCAAAGTCCCAACTAAATATGTCAACTAAATTGTGTGAGAGGAAAATCCTAGCAATTCCCAATGTTGATGTCGTAGCACTGAAATGCTAATCTGGACATTAATTAATGCTAAATTAGTTACAGTGGAATGAAATTACATCAACATGAAAATCAAAGGAGCTAAGTGTACTTTGCCACATAAGATAAATATTTCTACTTTACATGGGAATTGTAACAAATGATTTTTATGTCAAATTAGTTGATGCCAAATAACAGTGAAATTCCCTTGGAAGTGAATATTACATTCACATTATTTTCAATAAAAACCCTAATTGCATAGTATGCTGTTAACATAAGAATAAGATTCCCACAGCCTGTACATGGAAATACAAAATATCATATCATACATTGAGAATAAAGCTATATACCAACACTGTCCAGAAAAAGGGTGAAATAGGAATTTTAAAAGCTCTGCCTATATTTCAGTTGTCAAAGTACCTATCATCCTAAGTGGAGGCTTTCATCTTGCTGAACAATTTATATTAGCTTAAAGCACCTAGAAATATTCTTGTCAGTTCATACTTGCTTTGACTTAAAGAATCTACTGAAATGGGTATTGGGGTAAAACAATCTCTCACTGCTACAATAGTTTGACTTCTTCAATTGATGATTAATAAAAACATATTCTAGCTAATATCAAAATGAAAAACTGTAATAAAGGGAGATAAGCATTTTGAAATAGTCTGTATCCTTAACTGCATATATATAACCTGCCTCATAGGCAATATCTAGACCTTATGCACTATTTACTGTCATTATATAAAGAATCCACAACCAGAAATTCTACAGCTATGCTCACCCTTGCCTTAATACAAGCAGCATGTCTCCAAAAGAACTTCCCTTGTTAGTATTTGTGCAGGAATTATTTATGAAATTCGTTAATGGATTTGATGCAACTCTAGGCTAGAATAGGCATCCAAGAAATATGGGATAAATCATCACCCTCAGTTTTCAATTGGCTGTAATGGGAGCCTAGTCAGAATTCAAGGAGCCAGATTTCACTTCCACTTTAGATTTTCCCACTAATAGTGAGATGTCCAAGACTGTTGCAAGCCCAGTTTTATTAGGGTACATAATTCCTCACTCCTCTTTCAAAAATCTGACTTACATTCCCATTGACTTCAGTGAGCATGAGTGATTAATGAGCCTTAAGGTTCAGGTGGAAAAACAGAATTATCTGGCAGTGGGGCAATCCATCCATCATCACCATGGATTTCGACTGCTCCAAAGAGTTTAAGGTTTGTTGAGAGGAACTGCACACACTTGAGAACACAACAGACTGCCTACAGAAACATCCTCATCCACTTCCAATTCAAGAGGTCTCATTTATTTTGCCATTATACCTTCAAGAATAAAGAACTGATCTCCCCAAGCCCCTCAAAAATAACTTACAATTTAATGACTAAGTTTTCTGCTATTTTAATGGAAATTAGAATTACCGAATCCATAACTCAAAAAGCATCACAATATTCCTCATACAGTATTCTGAATAAGACATTGACCTACAACTCCAACTTGGTTTTTCCCTTTAGTTTTATTCCACTTAGTAATCACTCCTTTGTAGAATTGCCTCTTACCTGGAAATATGAAAATAACTGCTTAAAAACAGATGTGATTAGCATATTCTGTTGAAAATTCTGTCATAATGAACTGAAAAAGCATTCTTGAGTCAGATAAAGCTTTTTTTATCAACCCAGCATATACCTAAAACACATTTGAATGTACCATTTTTTAGAATAAACCTCACTGGAGGATGTTTTTAAGTCAGTATAGACACTTATCCTACATCCCTTTCTTAAAAATTATCTAATTTTTAAGTATCCTATCTAAAAGTAGGATACTTTTGAAAAGTGAAACCAATATTTTAGACATCCAAATATACACTTCTCTTTAATCAGCAGGCTTCCTTTACTCAAACATTTAGACTAGAAAGTATTACAGGAAATACACAATAGGTACAGTTTTCAACAGTTTATGGCACCAAAATGGACCTTTGTACCTGTCTATAAGAGGAGAGAGGATTGGGCACCTGCAGAATATTTTCAAAGGGAAGTGCAAGCAGGGTTTGCTGTATAATTTTACTATGTAAGCATGAAGATTGCCACATAAATCACAGATTATCTTTCAATCTCTACATAATTGTGCTTTGAAAATCTACAACCCTCCTTTTACAAACAAAACGGAAGGCCATATTTTTTTCCTTTATTCCCACTACTTCATGTCATTCTAGACCTGCAGAAGAGCTATAAACTGGGATTAACAGGTTGGTTGGACAGGTTTATAGCTGCTTTATATCCTTGCAATAGTAGATATCAAGCAAAACATAGTCAAATTTGAGCCTGAGGCTCTAAACATTATTCCAGATACAGAGCTAACCTTTTAAAAGTGGCACGTATAGCATGTCTGCCTAAGGCTGCAGACAGCTTGAAACAGTCAGGTGGCAAGGTATATATTATTCCTTTCATCTCAATGCAGTATTAATTCATAAAACTCATCTGGGTGGATGTTAGCCCAGTTAACTCATTAAATGCTGATGATTTCCTTTTCTGGATTATTTATCTACCAAAAACATAAAAGTAATGAGGAAAACCTTTGTAGTTTCCAACTAATTTGAGCAGTTAAGCATATGAGTAGGTGCATAAAGTCCTACAATTCAAGGTAAGGTGACAATAAAACAAGAATGTCCAACAAAAATTTCAGAGACAGAATAATTTGTTAAACTCCAATTGGACCAGTCTTTAAAGCACCAGAAATGCCACACAAGAACAACACCCTTCACACCCACAGTGGTGTGTGGTTATCCACTTAGAGTAGACAACAGAAAACCCCTGAAATTCCTATGAATTCAGTTTGAGTTAATTCCTTGCTGGTGAGGCTGAGTTCAGGCATATTTGGTGAACCAAGTTGTAACAGACCTTCCTGTCAGAGCAACAGCTCTACACATGCAGCATTCACCCCTCAACAGTTGCATACAACAGGATCTTTCTGATTTGTATCAATGTATTTGCTCTCAGAAACCATAACCCAGTGGAAAATACTGGGAGAAAAATCAGCGGAGATGCCGGTGCATATGTTCAGGTTTACAATTCATAGATGAGTAAATCACCCCTTCCTTCACACCCTGCAGTTGTTTCCCAAACAGGAGTGCAGAGCTAATGGATAGAGAGATGAGGCTTGCTGGCCCCTACTTTTGAAAAAGCACATCCATAAACAATGATGGAAACTGCCATCCTTGGCTGGTCTGTTTGCTATCCAGCTAAAGCTGGCATATTAAAAAGACTGAGAACTGAAAGTGGAAAGGACTAGAAGCATATTTTCTCTCTTCACCTACCCAAACAACATTCACCAATGTCTCTTTCAGCTCCATTCCTAACCTGAAGTAAAACTGAATTAAAAATAGTAATATTAATATTTTAAATAAATATGCATTTTCATTAAATTTCTTGTAGATTGGTCATTTAGTATTCTCTAGGACCAATCTAAAAGGCATTATTGTCAATAGAATAAAAAATGTTTTTGACCATTTAGAATGTTTGATATTTCCGTAAAATTCTTGCTTCAATTAAAAATTAAGATATTTACTCTGATTTAAAGTCTCTGGATGCAATGGGAGAGTTTACAAATATCTCCATGCATTTTTGCTTAGGTCCTAAATGCACAAATCAAAACAAAGCCACAGGTAGCACACTTAGAACATAAACAAGTTTAACCTAATACATACATCCTGCACACACCCCCTGAAAGTTTTAAGCAATAATAACCCAGAAATGAACGGCTATTGGCCTGTCATGATAATTTTTAAAAACTCGAGCTGTGTAAACAAGTCTAGTAACATTTTTTTTTCTGCTTATCTTTCAGAGTAGGTATTAATTAAATTTACCAACAGAAGGTAAAGCCAGCCACCACTCCTCCCATTTAAGTTCATCTTTTCTGAATAAAAGGTACTTTCAGTCATTTTATGAGAAACAGAGATAGGAATTTATTACTATGAGAGCATACAAAAATGTAAGGACAAATTTTATTTGCTCTTAATGCTCTTCCAAGACAGAGAATTAATAACTGCCTGGGAACATGTCATGCAGGTTACTTGTAAATGCACAAGAACTTTTTGAAAATACTTATCTTCAAGCAAAACAGCTTGAGAGGCTATATCAGAATTATCTCAACATTTCCATCTTTTATAAACGAAATCTTTAATTTTTTGCATCTTCTAGTCCTTTGCTGTTGCTCAAGCTAGAAAGTCATGAGACATTTCAGGCAGTGCATTCAGGCAAATTAGCAAACACAGTGTTTTCTGCTTGAAAGCACTCATGGCTCCTCTGTATTCATGGCATGATGTTCCAATTCCAAACCCTCAGCTCTCTCAGGTGGCCTAAATATGTGGATGACATAATTTTTTCCTACTGTCAAGTCAAAACCTGTAATCTGACAAAATACATGCCTGAATCCTTGTTAGTGCCATTCAAGTCCCTTGCTGTCCTTCTGCACAGAACAGCACTTGGGAGGCTCTTTCCTGCCATCACAGGTGACCTAATAACTACAATATTCACTGTATTACCTTTTTTATCTGCCTCATTCCATAGCAAAATAAATAACTTATGATAACTGATCTATGCTAGGTATGGATGGATTATTTAAACCTACCTTATTTTAGGACCATCTTTGTCAGTTATTTACATGTCAAAATTGAAGTCCTTGAAAATGGGTTTGGAAATCCTGTGGACTACTCCACATGGATTTAAAAATCCCATTCAACAAAAGGCTGAGACAGTATTGGTTTGAAAATCAGATTTGTTTGAAATCTTTCATGAGTCCATTCCTACTGCTTTCTTCCAATTCAAAGATTTTTCCAACAAAGTACTTCAAATTTTAAGCTGTTTTTTCATCCATCAAATACAACAGAAGTGTATAAAATGAAACTAATATTAAGAGATGATCTTAGAAACTTGACCTTAAACCATGCTAAGTTGATGGCTGTACACTTACCATAATGCACTGAGACATCTTAAAAGGTGCAAGAGATAGAAAGCTACAGAACAGGTGAACATAAAGGTTGTGTTTCTCTAAAACCAAAAACAAGTCACCTGTGTGGGAATCTGGGTCTGCTGTTTTTCAGTGTGCCAAACCAACACCGTTAAAAGCTCCATGCTTGCAGTGCCTTTGTCAAATTAAATGAGAAGATTCTCACACTACTCTGAGACTGTACTTTGCAGAAAAGGGCTCTAAATGGTATCTGATTCAGCACTCATCCCCACTGAGCAAGGGATCTGGGCACTGCAGAAAGCCAGCCGTGATTAAATCTGGGTTGTGCATCACTGATCGCATTCAAACGAGGCTTTTACGCGCATTTACACAATGCAGAGCATCTGATATTGCTCCAAAGGAAAAATCGCTAAAACTTTGCAGCTGTAGAATTTATTTAATAAACTATAGCTTCAAGAATGGTTGCCAAATTTCCAGCTAGACTTTCAGGGCAGAATTTGATTGGGTGTTTAAAGAATAAAAATGGTCATGCGGCATCTGTGAGAAAGCACTAATGCCTCTGAAAATAATTATGCTGGCGCTTTAGTAAAGTACTGAGGATGGGGTGCAAAAGATGGATCTTTAGACAGCCTAACATATGCTTTAAGAAGATTTTAGATGTCCTAAATCTAAAAGTAAGTCACAAAACCCAAGGACTAACTTCTGTACACACCTAAATTTTGGCAGAAATCCAACTCGTGGATCCAAAGTCCTGTTCTCCCTTACACAAAATTTTCTTTGGTGATTTAAAATAAACTTCTAGGCACACCTTAAAAATAGAGAAAGTGAACCCCTGCCATTTTGTCCCCAGTAAAATGTTGTCTACCCTTGTCATACCTAAAATAAATGCATGCTGATTTTTTTTACAGTCTTTAAGCTTTTAATATCCCTCCAGATCTGAAAATTTAATTTTGGAAATGCCCAGAGAAACTCAATTCTGGCAAGCTTCATGCAGGATTTCAGTGCTCAGTTTCTCCTTAAGCTGATAAACATTCCCTGACTACTCCCATTCAGAGTGTCAATAAATCACACCCACACAGTCACACCAATGCAACCTTCTTTAAAATGGATTAAAAACCCCAAACAACCAAAGACCAAATTTCTTGGGTAATAGTCTGGGTTTTGCAGTAAACTTTGGAAAGAGTAATCAAAGTGCCTACCTACATTTTGCCCAAGGGTGCTCAGATTCCTGTCTCTCTGGTGAGGACTTGGACCAAATATCTTGGGGCTAATTTAACATGAGAGGTAAAGAAATGCTTTCTCTGACCCTCATGCTCAACCTCTGCTAGAAAAGGTATTACAGCAGGTACAGAAATATAAAAAAACTAAGAAGAAAAGTGAAAAAGGAGAGGGGATGAAAGCACTAGAGCAACATTTATGCCAACTTATGCAACTGCAGCCTAATTAAATTTTAAAAGTGAGCTTACTTTTAATTCTCTGATTGAATAACACCAAAAGGATTGCCAAGCAGCGCAACAGGCTGTCTGTGCAAGGGGCTGAGCCATTGTCCCTGGTGGTATTTAAAAGTAGGTATTGTACTTAGCAACAAGGTTTAGGGGCAGACTTGGCAGTGGTATGGTAGCAGTTGGGCTGTCTCAAAGGTCTTTTCCAACATAAACAATTCTATGATCCTGGCCGAGAGGACAATTCAAGCTATACAGAATTGCTATTTTTAGGTCTATGTTATATTGAGACATGATCATGACAGCTCTTCAAGGCCAGACCAACAAGAGCTCAGCATTAGACTGATGAGGTGATTTTTAAATTCAGGGCATAAAACTTCTCACAATAAATACTTTGGGAGGCTTCTGGAACTCACTGCAAATACCAAGACATGTCTTATGGTGTGCCCTGTATTTAATGCATGATAGAAAAATGCTGCACGCTCAGAGAGTGCTCTGAAGTAGTTCATATTTAACAGGAAAACAAAATACTACCACAAAAAACTAATACTAGCCACAGTGATAAATAATGTGAAAATCTCAGCAGCATTAATATCACTTACATGAAATGATCCCCAGCTACAGTTCCCAAAGCAATTACCTCCCAGGGCCATAATTAGGTGTGCTATGAGTGCTGCATGCTTCTCTCTCTGGAGTGCCCAGCATTGCCTCGTGACAAGAGAGAGGATGCCAGTCATGACCATCTCTTATTCTGCAGCATAATTCTTAGGACATGGATATGGAATCCTCCAGATATGATGTGGGAGGTACCCAGAAATATATAGGCATGAAATAACCCATAATACAATTAAATATCCTGTGCAATACATTGTACATTATGTAAACAAAACCAAACTAAAAAACAATATAACAAGCAGCAAAAACTCATTTGGTAAACAAGATCCTTCAAAAGGCAGCATATGCTGTCCTCAGAAAGAGCACACCAATTTGAAGCAGATAAGTAAGGACCATTATCAAAGGGATAATAACCATCTCATACTTATGCATGCAGCATAATGAACAGAAAAGCACAATAATGCAGATATGTTAGATTAGCATAATTTTATTCCACTATTCAAATGTCTAAGTTGGAAATGGGTTTTGTTTCAATTACTGCTTTCCTCCATGGGTTTTAAACATTTTATTCAAAACCCAGACTGTTTTATTTTGGTTTTAGCCCATTATCTGCTATTACCATCTACCTTGCCTCTCTTTTACCAATGAATACAGGTTTTCAACTATCCCAAAAGTCTTAGGAGTATAATAGACCATTAGTTACATTGTCTAGTAATACCTTCATGACATTTCAGATAGATTTGGTAAAACGTTTCTCCCATTTCTTTATTTGGTTACATATTTAGCTTCTTCCTATGACTAAACATTCCCTCTGTCAGAAATACAGTATTTAAAACCTTGAACTTTTTTTCAGAATATTTTACTCCTGTTAGACCTGTGTTCTTTAACAATTTACAGCCATTGAATTAGGCAATTTCATTTAACTTAAAAGTAGGAATCAATAAGTAATTACTGCACTTGAAAGTCTAACCTACTGTATACTAAAAACTACCTTATTTAATTCATTTACTTATATTCAGATTATCAAGTTGTTCCTAAAGGAAAGCAATTATCCAAAGATGAGCAGTTTAAATTTTAACTAAAAGAGAAGATTACAATGCTCTCAGGGAATTTTTCAAAGGCTAGTTACCAATACCATTACAGACAACAATAACACATGGCTTTTTGTATGTGTTATTGTATGGCTTTTTGTTTCACTTCAAGTACTGACAGTTGTGGCATTTTCTTACAGACAGAGTTACAGGGTATTTTTCCTACCTCTTACTCTGCTGCTGCAAGAAAAGAAGATATAGTGTCTGAAAGGCAAGTCTCACATGAGGCACTCTATCTATCTAAAAAATAATTTCAGAAGCAGCTTTATTTTTTTTTTTGAAGTCTGTTCAACTTTTTCTGTACCTTTTCTCAAGCACACCAGAACTACACATACAGCCTACTTAAAAGGCTAGCTGCTGTCATCTAGAGAAATAAAATTATTTCTGCAGACTCACACTCATCTGCTTTCACAGTTAAAGTTGAGACAATCCCTTTTGGCCATGATACAACTCTGAGAATTTACTGTTTTAGAACATCAATGTTTAATTCTGCTAGATCTTCTTGCACCCCAACATCAGCACACAAAGCAGATTTTGATTTTTAGCTTGTTCTGACCCCAAATGCAAGCACAACCTTCACAACTTTTCTACTTAATGGTGTTGGGCTCCAGGGAAGACACTGAGGCACTGGAATGAATTGAGAGAAGAGCAACAAAGCTGGGGAATGATTTGGAGGATGAGTCTGATGAGGAGCGGCTGAGGGACATGGGGGTTTTTGGCCTGGAGAAAAGGAGGCTCAGGGGAGACCTTACAGATCTCCACAGCTCTCTGAAAGCATGTTGTGGAAAGAGGGGGGGTCAGTCTCTTCTCCCAAGTAACAACAGGATAAGAGGAAAAGGCCTCAAGTTGCAGCGGGGGCGGTTCAGATGGGATGTGAGGGGTAACTTCTTCCCTGAACGGGCTGTCGAGTACTGCAACAGGTTGTCCAGGGAAGTGATTGAGTCACCATCCCTGGAGGAGTTCAAAAGACCTGTAGATGTGCTTGGGAACATGATTTAAATTTAGTGTTTGAGTTGGCAGGGCTGGGTTATGAGTTGGACTCATTGGTCTTGGAGGTCTTTTCCAACCTAAACGATTCTATGATTTTAATTACTGATCATTCAAGCAATTAAAAAACCCTGAAAAAAACCCACTGCTTTTGCTTTAACGAGAAAATGAAAGAGCAGCTATCTAGAAGCAATTTGACTGATTAGATGTCTTCTATATCAGAACAACAAAATTGTACTGACTGTATTTAACAGATAGGTGATACACTGTGACACATACTTTATTACAGCTCAAACAAAACCTGTTTATTGCAGAGCTGCAATTAGGAGGCCAGGGAAATAGGAAACAGGAGTGCAGGAGTATTGTAAACACGTGTCTGATAAGATAGGGTGCTCAAAACTAACAGGACACAAGAAGAGACAAGAGCCCTCACTGTACCCTTGGGATAGGAATTGGTGCAACCATGTGTGTGTGTATCCTTCCAAAACAAACTGAAAGCTACCACGGTATATGGAGAATATGGATAACAGAGGCACAAAAAAAGAAAAAAGTTCCTGAAATAATAGCCTATTTCCTTTCAACAGAAAGGCTATCTGAATAAGATGTTCAAAGTTGTTAATATAATACCTTATTAAAATCACTTCCAGTAACACAAAATAGCTTGTCAGCCAGTGAATAATAAAACAATTAAAGTAATAAAATGAAAAGAAAATAAAGCTACAATTATTCTGATCATATGCTAGCATATTTTATTATCTTGACTTGCTTCTATAGTAATGCACTCAAAAGAGTTTCCTCATAGACAGCAAGAGATAATCATGTCTGCACAGGTTCTCAAGGCAGTTGAGAAAGTAATGGTAATAAGAACAGAAATAGTCATTTAATTACCATGCTAAACAACATTTTCTGAGCTTTTGTTTTTGGTTTCACAAGGTGCAGTGGCATGGTTTTGTATCAGGTGACTGTTAGTGACTGGGGATGTTTGGTTTGGCACAGCTTGCAGTTGTTGAAACTTCTATGAAAGCAAAGTCCTTCTCCGTTGTCTATATTTGCTTTTGCTCTATTTCACAGCTTGATTTGCTGTTAGATGGAATTTTTTACCTAGCACTAATGAATGTATTTCCTTTAGCACAAAACCAGTCCTTCCCTAGAAGGTCTGATGCAGTAACATAAGAACATAGAAATACAGAAAGGATACACCACTGTTCAATGTGGTATTGACCTGTTAATATATTGTGACTTGTTTAATGAAGCTTTTATTTTATTAAACCAAGGAATTAGAATTCCTCAAGACTAATTGGTTGAAACTCAAAATATCAGCCTCCTATTTGTATGTTTTTATTTATATAAAGTTATCGGTTCAATACTCTGATTTCTAGGAATTACATGCAATTAAATAATCCACAGCAATGTGGAATACAGTCTAGTGATACTTAATCAAAATACTTAAGGATCTTATCAAGGTTAAACAAATCCAAGGAATTTACTGTATTTTTACTTGTCATCATGTTATAGATTTTTTTCTATTTGAAGATGGTTTGCAATGCAGCTCTGCAACAAAAAGCTAAAACCATGAGGGAACACCTTATTTCTCCACCACTTTTAATCAGTGCTTGGTTATATACAATGAATTCCTGGACTCCATCATAACCATTAGTAATTCATCAATTAATTTAATAGCATAGAACTTCATTAATTGCACACACTCCTCCCAAGTATGAATACTTTTACTTTCTTGGCAAAACTCAAAGTCAGAGGAATTGAGAAACTGAACTTATCACCTCCTTCTAACAACAAGAATTACTAATATTAATACTCATACTGAAGCCAGTTGACTTACACATGAATTCAAAAATATTGGCTTTCATGTGGAAAAGATGTTGATAGAAATCTGTTTTGGTTAAGAAAAATGAGTATCTAAATCAATAGTATTTTTTTCCCAGGAGTATTTGATTCAGTTGGTTAGAGTCAGGTTCAATAATTCACCCTTCTAAAAGTGAATGTTGAAAACCTTTTCCTACTCTGACAAGTCATCCTATGGGAATGCATGGCAGCACTTTGTCTCAGCAAGTACGACAACTTCCAAGTCTGGACCTAAGGCCTGACATTACTGAAGACTTTGGAAAAAGCCTCTGGCCTGTCTTTCCACTCTGAAACAACTCCAGTCAGTGCCTCAACAGTGTCAAAATCATTTAGCAAAAATACGCCAGTGCTACAAGTCAGAATCCAACCAGATATGCTATGGCTACAGGTATTGGAATAGAGTGCAAGAGAGAAATAATCCTCTGTCTAATGCCATTTACTGATTCTATTATCCAGCACTCATTCAGACTTGTAAAAGCACTTCTAAATTACCTTTGACAGAAACTATATTCTTCCAAAGCTCTGTTTACTCATATGGCTCTACATTAATAATCAGCAAGGAAAACAAGAGCATGAGATTAAAATGCTTTTGAAGTTATTAAATATTCACCACTATATTGGATACTGGTGTTCAGTATCCAATACACTGAGATGAGAAAAGTGTGCACCTTTTGCATGATGTGTGAAAATAGATCACTCACAGCTTGCATAAAAAACCACTTGTCATTTGGCATAGCATGGATATCTGGCTGTTTAACTGGAAGGGAATCCCAGAAATAGTTGTTATAAGTATTACCATAGCTCCATTAAGCTCAGTGGTTCCAAATTAATTGAGTTGGACTGAGATTATGACACAGGGTATTTTATTATATTTATGAAGTTCAGAGAAGCAAAACAGAAGCTCAAAATCTTGCCTGAAAAGCGAGAAAAAACATTCTTTAAGTGCTTCGAAAAATAATTTGCCCGATCTCTCTATCTCAGGTCTAAATCTTTCATTTTCTAACAGACATATGGTCGTGTGACATGAAATGCTTTAAACCCAGTGACTCATCACATACCCTAAACTCCCCCTCTCAGAAATGTACAAGAGATGCTTGGTTGTCACTTGTCTGCTTCACATGATCTTTGGATGGCCATGGCCCACCTGGCTTAATTATCATCACCTTTTCACAGCAGAAGATTAATTCAGTCTCTTGCAAATGTGATATTCACTGTAAATTCCTTGTGCTTGCAAATTTAAAATACACTTATAAAATGTTTGTAGATGTCTCTGATTCTGCTGCTTTAATGATGTAAATGTACATATTCACATGAAAATATTCTTTTCATATTAAAAGAATGACATTTTTGTTGACCAGATCGTGCTGAGTTCAGAGATCTTCTAACTTTTCCATTCATCATAGTGATCCCTATAAGATTCCCATTAACAGTTTTTTAGTAGCTAAATTAACTTACTATATTCTTGTGTTTCCACAAATATCTAAGTTTTCAGTCATCAAAACTTTCTTGAAAGCTCTATGTTGGTTTTTTTTCCTCTGCAACTATTTAACCACTTCTTTGAAAAGCTGAACAATTCTTTATATTAGCTGACAGTTTACTTGCCACATAGAAGACTCATGTGAAAGTCCACTGATAAATTGGTGAGACTCATAGTGCCTCTATTCTAGTTTCCAATATATTTTTATTTTAAACTAGGAACATTCGTCCTTGTTTCAGCAGATCCTGGGACATACAAAGCTATGTTTAATTATTCATGACGTCCTTGATGTTAAAGTCCTCATTAAAAAAATTGTTTGAATTGATGTATTGCAAGATGTACCCACAAGTTAGGAATGAGAGCACCTTGGCAGTGGTTTCTAAACATTTAGGAAGTTTGTTATTGTTCCTTCTGAGAATTTAGTTGTTTCTTCTTGTGCTTCACCCACAGTGAATCAAAAAGCCTTCCCCTAAACCTGCTGAGTGAAACATGGCATAAAAACATGAGAGATGAATAATGACCTTATGCAAACCCCACATCAGAAAGGTATGTAAGTCACTCAAATTTAAAAAGAAAAAAGTAAGTTTTAGTTTAGGAGCTTAGCAAAGAATTCCGTTTATTCACCAAATTAAAAAGCAAACAAATAAACAAAACCCCAACAAAAAAACCCTAGTGATTTCTTTGTTTCAAATCCAGATTACTCATAGATAGATTAGTTCTGTTTCAAGTGAAAATCAAGCCCTGAAAAATATACTTAATAATAACAACAGATTCAAGAAACACTATGTAGACAACTCTTGAAACAAAGGCCAATGTTGAGTGACCTGGATCACTAACTAGAAGTAACTTTTTCCTTTGAACAGGAAAAAAACTTTAGGCACTATGGTCCTAATTTTAGTATTTAGTTATTTATGTATTTTAAGACAGATGACAATGGTCATAGGTAAAAAAATGCATGTATATTTTACTCACATATATTTGTTTTCACAGTACTATCTTCTGCTGTGCTTATCACTACCATGAAAGTACCTAATCATTACCAGAGGGAGCTGCAGTGAAGTAAAAAATGGATCTTGCCACAGAAATTATTATTAGAGATTTTAAGGAGCTGGAGGAAGTATACATGCCTGCACAAAGTCAGTGAAAAGTCAGTATTTCTTTCTGTAATACAGAGATATTACAAATGCTTCCTAAAGAAATATCCCATTTCTGTAGAATGGTGCTTTCCTTCTGAGACAGAAATTCATTCATCCTTAAAATGTTCTTTTCCTTATCTACTTCTGAGTAATTAACATTGAGAGCTTTGGCTTTGTAGTGTATTTGCCTTGCATGTTGTGAAATTGGTCAAGTAATAAGATATGACAATGCAAGTCAGGTAGTTATGAGGTAATCATTTTGCCTCTCCAAGAGGATGAGAAGGAGATAAAGCCAAGTGTCCTTCATGCTAATGGGTGTAATTACTTGCTAGTACCTATTCCCTCTGGAATTTCACATTCTTTTAAGGAAGCCTGTGTTGCATGGGAGACCCACTGATGTGCACAGTAACTGCTGAGGTGGACACACACATTGGCTCTGTGTGTGCACTGCACCAACACACGTGTTTCACTGCCTGTTTGCACCTGATCATATTACTGATCCTTACAAGGGACCTGACTGCTGAACAGCGTGGGGGGTGTTGGCTAAAGCACAGAAACAAAAGCCTCGACATAAAGGTAACATTCTGAAAAACCGAACTACTCAGAAAATTGTTGAACGGAATCAATCAAAAATCCTCAGACTTGTTTTCCTCATTTCCTAACTCATGTTGAAAGCACAAACTGATATACAGATCTGCAGAATATGTGTGAACTGCTGACTTCTGAAAAGAACTAAATACAAAAGAAAAAAACCAAGAAAACATCATGAAACTTAAGTGTCTATCTCTACTAGTCAATTATTAAAATATTAAGGTTTCAGATTTAAATGAGAAAATTCTCATTGATGAAAAAACCAAATATTGTTAATGATTTACCTACAGATGGATCTCAGAAACCACAGGGTTTAAAAATAAATTTTAGAAGTATTTTACACAGCTTTTGTTCAGAATATATGCCCTGAAGCCTTCTGAGTAGCCCTTTAGAAAAGTTTTTTCACAAAATTGGTGGAAAGATCAAGCTAAAAGAAAAGGGGTTTAGGGCTAGGCACTAAAATTATCTCTGCAAACAGTTAAGAGCTCTGAATTCTTAACTGTGGCAGAAAAGCCACCCTCTTCTAAGTTTCACCCAGGGGGCTGTCCTAATGGCTCAAGTTTTCTATTTTGAAATGATCAGGCTGACTGGCTTTTTAGACATCAGTAATTTGACCAAAAATATATTGTCAGACTATATTGTGATTTACTTGCTCCTAGGATTAAATAATTTGTCCTTCTATCTTTCTACTGAAATTCTCTTCCCTATAAGATTTAATTCAGCCATTCTTATTATTAGTTATTATGGAATACCTTTATTTTCAGAAATCAACACCAATGAACTTCTGATTTTCTGGGCAATGGCCTCTCCTTGAATCATCTCTTGCAAAACTGAACCCAAATTCTGCTCAGGTTTTAGGTGGGGATTACAAGAAGGAATTTATGACCAAGTGCTTATCATAAATACCATACTCAACACTTGAACTGAAGTAACAAAGTATAAATAATCCCCTGCTTCATATTCAGCTTAAGAATTTATTTCTTTCATCTTTTTAAAGTTCTGCTTAAATTAATCATCCATAAGGATCATGTACTCCTTAATGGACTACAGCCCTTTTTTATGAATAAAATTAATCATCCATTAGGATCATGTACTCCTTCATGGATTACACCTGTTTTTTGTGAATTGAGAGAAAGTTTCCAAAGGAATGAAAAGCTGCAGCTCCAAAGCTTTATTTGCTTTGCATTTGCAGAAAAGAGTCATGGCTCATGCAGGATCTCCTATTCTAAATTACAGTTTAAAAGCCTTTGAGAGCTCTTTGCTCTCTCTTGGTCCACATGTCTAAAACAAAACAATATAAACAGAATGGAGCTATGATTTCAATGTTTCCATTTCCTCCAGACTGGAAACAGCTTGTTTTGCAGTTTTTTTTTGTTTTGTTTTTTTTTTTTTTATTGTCAGCTAGTTTGGTATCCAGAGGAAGATAAATACTGAGAGCAAGAGAAATGAGGAAGACAATGCAAGTGTACAAAATAAGTTGTTTTAAAACAATGTAGAGTGAGATTTTATTATAAAAAGTGCATTTAATTTTTCGTATCTATTTCTAATGTTTTTAGGGTTCAGTTTACTTTTTATATTAAAAACATTTAGTTTAGTAATAACTAAATTTAGTGCTTATTTTTACTAATGTAGGTTTTTAGACACATGCATCACCAGTACGTTTAAACATTAATCTGCAACAGATAAATCTATTTATATTTTCTTAGTTATAATACTGTGCCAAAATAGTGTATGTAACTCAACTAATGGAAAGGAGGAAATTTTGCAGAATATATGAATTTTACCCTCATAAAACATTTCTTAGCACTTATCTACATTTATTCACTGCAGGTTCCTTTTAAAAGGATAATTCAATGTAACAGCAGTGTTTAAATGTAAAACAGCAGTGATCATATCACATTATGGCTCTGACAGTCTAACCTATCAACTACACAAAAGGCAATATAAGACTCCAGAAACAGACTTCCAAGACCAGGAAGTTCCAAACTTTATCTCCCTCATCCCTTTTCCTAAACATATTTTATTTTGTAGCAATACAATTGTCTTGGGCAATTGAGTAAAGAAAAGCGGCAGATTTACTACTGGCTCTGCACTCAAACATTTCAACCCCATGCATTTTACCCTAAGGTTGGTAACTACCATGCATAATCCTAAAGTACTAATTCCTCTACTGCTCTATTCTGGGAACCCCATCTTTATGAATAGTACATCTACTGCAGTTATGTAAAGCACCCCACTCTGACTCACATATTCACAGTTTTTAGAATGTTAACCCATTTATTCCTTTAATTTAAGTGAACTTGTAAAGGGATTTTGTATTTAGATTTTTTCAGGGGCAAGGGTTTTTGTGTTATTGATTTGTTGTCTTTTTAATATGTTAAAGGTTTCTACATTTTGGACTTTACAACCACTTGTATTTAATACTCTAACTCTTTAATTATTAAACATTAAGCAGCCACCATACTGTTAGATACATGTGTCTATAAATACATCTTTATTGTGCCCAATAAGCCTCCATCACCGATTTACATTAAACCAGTATTTACATACTGAAACTGGGTACCTCAAGCCCTTTTTCCTTGTACCATATCCACTGTCATGAGAAAATCTGTACAGTTGCTCCTGTAGAGTTTAAAAAATTTTCATAGCATAAGAGTTCCCTGAATTTTGGCGTAAGTTTAGTGTCTTACACACATAGTCACAGAGTGCAATAGGTTGAGAAAACAGCCTACATATTCCTTATCAGCTGCAGTTTTACCTAGTCAAATATTCAGGGAAAAAAAATTAGCAGGAATAAAACTGCAGTTAAGACAGAGAGAGTTTAGCACTAAACTGCAAGCACAGATTACTGGATTTAGACAAAAAATGCAATTGCGTAGGACAGAGGATAAGTGAAAGCAGGAAAGGACTTGTCCCTACCACTTCCCATAGCCCACTCAGGATGCACTGTGCCACCACATTCATTTTTTCCCCTCTCAGTCCAGGCATCTGAACTGTCTCTGCTTTCCTTGCCTTTAGATTATTATGTACAACCCATTAGAATGAGCCAAGTCTCACTGTACCACCAGGTACGAGTCCTCCACATACAGTGTCTCCCCACTTTGGGGCTCATAGGAGGTTAAATTCTTTCGGTGGCATACAATTAACTGCAAATAATTGAGTCTCTTTGCCTTGCATAAGAAGAGTTATATGGAAAAAGCACAAGTTCAATAAGTTAGCAGGAGCCTCAATTTACTTTTGATTTATTTTCAGTGTTTACGCCGTGCTTAATAGATTGTTGTTGGGGAGAGAGACAGTAAAAATTCCTTCTGGTAAACAATTTAGTTTAAGAATTAAAATTAGAGATAAATAATGATCCAGTTTTATTGAGACTGAATGCAACTGAGAAGAATGCAAATTGAAGCATCTTGATGGCAAATTAAGTTGTTTCATTATCTTTCATAAATTGCTTTGGGAGGATTCACTCTTGGCTAATGAGTATAAAACTGAAGACCAAATTACTTTTTTTTCTTCCCTGGGAGTTTCTGTCTTTGAGGTCAAAGGGAGTCTCTCAAAGTAACTCTAACAGAGCCTGGGCCCTTGATAGTTACTAGAAGCAGCCATCGTTCTCATGCTAGCATGAAAAATATGTCAAAACCCAGCAAAAATCGATCCACTTCTAATCCATTTCATGGTCATTTCAATTAGTGTCCTTTCTCTCAGAGGTCTTCACAAAGCATGAGGTCTATTGCTTGCAAAACAATATACACTCACCATGCTATTGAAAGTTCAAATGAACATATACACAAAGAAAAACTGTACCAAAAAAAAAATCAGAATCAGTCAAGTTGAAAGAGACTTTTGAAGGTCATCTGGCCCATTATCCTGCTCTTCTCATCACTTTTCACAGAAAAAATGCAAACAGCATATGATTATATTGAAAATGTATCTTAAGAAATATATACAACAAGCAGCTCCAGAGTCAAATCAAATATTTGTGCAACAGTAAGTGCTGTATTGATGCCATTACTGTATTATCATTGTCTTTATTAACCACGATGATGTGGGAGCAGCCAGTGATTTCTGTTCTATCAAAAGTACACAAACTACAGTCCTACCAATGAAAGTTCCTCCCCTCCAGCCCAGTTTAACCCAGCAAACCAGTGACCCCCAGTAAGGCCAGCCACTCCTAACCCAGCTGAATCCCTGGGACCTGCCTGGTGGCCCAGGGCTGCCCATGGCATTTCTGTTACTGGCTCAGATGTGTCAGGAGCATGGGTTTAGATGGTGTGGCTTAGGTGGGGGGCACATGCCCATGGCCTTGTCAGTTACAACAGTTCCTGGATAGTTTCATATTTCATGCCTTTCTACACCACCAGCAGCCTGCCAACCAGTGCATTTTCAATTCCTGCCCCAGGCGTGTCACAAAGGATGAAAAGATGTTATTACAAGTTCACCTGTGCTTTTTTGCCTCAATAACCTAAAATATTTCAGCAGGATTTCTGTAGGCCACAGTTTTCACATAAGCCTCCACTGTAACTGTGCTTTGCTTGTCTTCCCAGCTCAGTAAAGAGCTGGGGAGGTGCAGACTCTCCTTGCTCAGAGCAGGGCAGGCAGCACCCCATGACTGCACTCTAAAAGATGGTCTCCTCTCCTCCTGCCTTTGGAAATATGGTTTTGTCAAATGAAGGTCTACCTGTGAGCGTGTTCTGATTGTTCTGGACCCAAAGATCCCCTCTGGTGTATGGATTTGGGGGAAGCAGCAGAGTATTTTCTGTGAATGCTTGCCTTAGTTGTACACGATTGCATAGCCAATGAAGGTGACAGCAGCTGCAGCCATTGGGAAGAATAAGGCTGCCCACAGGCAGCCTGTAAGCACCACCCACCTGAACAAGGTGGGATGGACTGACAGCCACCATTTAATGCTCAGCTGAAAGAGCCAGAACTGGCTCTTGCGGCACTTCAGACAAAACTGGTTTTGGCCCACAAAAAACCTACATGAACTCCAGAATGCACCATGGAGAGGAGATCTTCATTTCACTGCTTGCTTCCCTTGTCATGGAGGTCTGAGCCCCTCTCTCCCTCAGGTATTAATCTGACAGTTGCACTATCAGAGACTGATTTCACCAGAGTCACAGTGCACACCAGACCCCTGACACCTTGTTTCTTTGGGACTGCTCAGAAGCTCAAGAGAACTTTCGAACTTCATGTGAAGTAGCAGAACAAAAACTTCAGGTGTAGCATCTCCACATGCTTTGGTCCAGTGCTTCCATATGTAAAATAATTTTTTCAGATTCAAAGAGGCTGTTTTTAAATAAGACACGGAATACTGAAGTATTTCCAGAGTACGTTTTTCTAAACCATTCCATGGGTACTGGGGAGTCACAGTAGCTTATTTCTGATCTCACAGTTTGCCAATTTCCATAATTGCAATCTCACAGGCTTTGGTTTTCATCTTAGCAGTTCCACTCAAGTGGCCCTCATTGCAATTTGTATCCTAACCCCACGATGCTGCCAAGATTTTGTGTGTTTGGAACAGCGACATAACCTGTTCTGGAATCCACACTACTTTCATTTTACAGTGCCAAATTCCATACTGGATTCCATTTTGTAGCTTTCTGTAGAATTGTACTTTGGAAAGAGTGTAACACTGGGCTTACAAGGCTGTATAAAATAACATATGAAGTACTAATCGCAGAACTCCATATCTCTCTCAGATTTTCTATTTTTCTACTTTGGTTAAAGAAGCAGTAATTCCTAAGAATCAACAAGTTGATACACTTTGAACAGCCACCAGTGGGTAATAACCCACATCAGAATGTATAAATTTGATGTGGAAAAAACAATTTGAGCAACTATGCTGCTTGTTTTGAAACACATTTATTAGTTTATTATTATTATTTGATTCAGCCCTCAAAAATAAACCACATAGAAGTTGATGCTGGAAGTTGTGTTATGCAAAGAAAAGAAAACAAGACAACTATCTATATTGCTTATAAGAAGTTCTAATGACACAAGATTTCTCATTCTTGAAATCCCCACATGGTAGAAAAGATAAATGGAACCTGCCCCAACCTTAACAACAGAAGAGTTAAGAATAATCCATATAATAAATGCCCTTAACATTTCTGATATCTTCGGTGATCTATCAAAACATGGTACACAAAGTGTACTTTGGCCTCCACATTCCATACAGAAGCCTGGCTAAATAGACTGATTTGCACAATGAGGACAACAGATTAAGTAAAATACCATTTTATAAGCACATATATGGGAGCCACTAAGTTTTATGCCTTATCTTCAAGTGCAGCCAGCACTGCCTCAGATCTCACATTGATAAGTGAATAGTTTACATGACTGGCCTGCACAATCCCCTCTGTGAATGCCAGGAGTAGCTCCTTGTGCAATTCATGCAGGACCCATTCTGGACCTCACAGACACTCTGCAGAGGCCACCACAGCAACCAGGCAGCCTGGGGCTGGGCTGGAAACAGCCTGGATTGCTCACCTCCACACTTCCTGCAGGAGCAGATCCTTCCAGCCCACCCCACAGTGTGCAAGGGGTAGGGTCTGGTTTTTCACTTGTACTAAAGCAGGTTAAGTTACAAAAAAAACCACCAGCCCAATACTGAACATTTCCTTGACTAGTGTTGCTTTCCTGTGGCCTTATTGGCTCAATAGGAAAAGCAGATTTGCACCCAAAAGATATCATAGTGCTAGAGCTCATATGTGTTTAAATCTTTAGAAGGAGCAGGAAATTCACTATCATTAGAGCCAAGCTGAATTGCTACACCTTAAACCCCTAATTTTTGGATTCAAATCAAGCCTTACAAAATAATAAGTTCCTATAATTTCTGACTCCTGAATCCTTACTGTAGACTGCTTTAAAATAGTAATAGGAAATGTGAGTTACAAGCAAATAATTTATCTACCAGAGATCAATAATTCTGCATGGATTTTTGATGATTATATTATTTAATAATTAAATATGATTCAATACTATTTGACTGGCATTTTTCAAATCTGAAGAGCTCAAGGAACAAGACAGTCTATTTATACCAACTACATAGCACAATTACACAGCAATTAATCAAAAGCTCTTTCAAATTATTCTCACTCATCCTTCACATCCAGAATAGAAATCAACAACAGGAAATACTTACATTAAAGTAGTTTTGAAATCAAGATAATTACAGAAATTTCTGACATCTTGAGAAAATAAGCAAAAAGAGAATTTACCAGATAAAATCTCTGTCATGTGAGGTTCATTATCAATAAACTGAACAGTTTTGTCCCCCCAAACATTCAACAAAAATCATTCTAAATAATCACTGAGACTTAAAAGCTAATAGGTGTCATAGGGCTTCATAACATGTACAAGTTTTTTGCACTATGCTGCATATAAAAATGTCTTCCTTAAATTTTTCCCCCTGCATTCTTCATTCATGACTTTTCATTGAATAGAACATCAGAAGTTTAAAATTGCTCCACTGTAACTTGAAAGAGGATGTAGTTCTGCACTGCAGTGTTAAAATTCAGATCTGCATTACTTCTCATTCTCCTCAGCTAAGATTTTTCCCAAAATATTCCCTCTCTGCAAATGCCAGAGGAAAATAATCAATCTTTAATACAGAAAGATACAAACTTTCTATTGATTTCTTGAAGTCTAATCTGATATCTAAATGTAAATTATTCACTTCGGTAGCTTTGTTTTTAAGCCATTAATTAAAAGTATGACATCTAATAGGCTATTAGCTTTGTTTCTTGCTGTTTTCTGCTGTTCCTGTATCTGATGTGCTATAAAGAACTACTCAAACCCTATAGTTTTTGGAGCCCATAGTTGCTAATTTTCTGTATTGATCGAGAAACCCCAAAAGCTTCTAAATAGATGGTAAAAAGATAAGGATATGGTTCTGGAAAGACAAACAAGACCCCGCATGAACAAGATTCTACCATCAAGTAGTTGTGGGGGAGGGAGGTGAGTGAACAGGAGTTTCAGTGGGAGGAAGTTCACTCCAGTGAAAGGAAAACCAGCCAAGTGTCTGCTGAGGGGGTGTGTCCTTCATCTTCCAGGACCAGCTGCCTGCTTGTGCTGCTGGGCCCCAAGGGACACAAGGAACTGGGCAGCACTGCTGGCAACACTGAACCCTGTGCAGGGGGAGGGCGTGATGCAAATAAAGCTCCCAGGTCACTTATCCAGACAGGCCAAGGATCACTGGAATCTACAGCTGCCCAAAAGTCACCTCCAACAATGAATCTGTGCAGAGAACACAGGTTGTTCAGCACTGCTTTGGACAAGGAGCTCATTGTCTATGAATTTTGCACATGATTGCTTCATCCAGCACAAGTGGGGAGGTCCTGGTAGAGCACTGAAGCACCTTTTTAAGGCTGCTATGAAAGCTGCTTTGCTGATATATTTACAGACTGTGTCTGGCCAGGGAGACATCCTGCCCTGAACCTGAGCCCTTCACTGAAGGAGCACCCCTCACAGGTGTGGTTAGAATGATGGATGGTTAGAATGATGCCATGGATTCAGCTGGGGCTGTCTCTAACACAAAAACCAGCAATTTCTCCAAGGGTGAAAGTGGGACTTCCAGCTCAGGGAACCAATATTGCAAACTTTGTCACACCCAAGGGCTTATGGAGATCTATGACAGGAAGCCTGGGGGATTCAGTTTAGTGGAGGAAAGTTTCAAAGGTACTGGTCTAGATAGATGACTTACAGCAAGAAGCCCTCATCTAGAGCCAAGCAGTAAATCCAGTTAAATACTTTCGTAGTCTAAGCAGAAAAAACCCACAGAAAACAGCAAGCTTCCACCATAATGTGGGAGTAAAAATAAATTCAGTGAACTCTCATTCAGTTATCTGGTGAACAATGCCCAAATTCACAAAAAGTTACAAAGCTTGTTAAATGGTAAACGTTGATATTTACCTAGAGTTTACTCAGGCCAGCAAGGTTGAGATGAGGCAACTTTTTGTGTTTGGGGAAGTCCAAGATTCATATCAGCATCCCTAATAATAATTTATCTTTCAAACAATGTCCTAGAGCGAACATTTAAAAAAAAATCTAGAAATGGTCTCAATTTTCTTAGAGAATCACAGCAGTCAGGAAGACCAAACTGTGGTTCAAATGCAGTACTGAGGAACTGTTACTGACTTTTTGGAAGACACTAACAAGAGACACAGGGAAAATAGAGCCATGTTAGGTAATTCTTGAATATGCCAGTTATTTTAGATAGATACATGAACATGTTTTAACTTGAGCCTCTTACTCAGTAGCTCAAGCCCAGATTTTTATTTTATGATAAATATTATCCATAGGAACACTGTTTAAAAACCTCATTTATGTTAAATTGCCTAATAATTGTGGCTATTACATTCATGAATCACACTTATAAAGAGCACCTGAAGATGATTTTTTGTTAATACCTGTCCACAAAATAGATCAAAGATGAAAATCTTCAATGTTGTTCATGGCACCATTTGGACTCATTTACAGACAATGTCAAAGAAAACTTCAAAGTTTAATTAAAGTTTATGTCTCTAAATCCCATTTGAAAAAGTAAATCTTTAAAAAAAAAAACAAAAAACAACAACAAAATGAAAAAAAAACAAAAAAAAACCCCAAAAAAACAAACAAAAAAACCCCCAAAAAAACCATGAAAATACTTTAAGTCCAAACCAAATTAAAGTAATTTTTTTTTTAAGTTGAGCTAAAAGAAAATAGGGTACATACCAACACCACTACAAACTCAGCATCAGGTCTCTTGCAGGAGGCATGATTGCTATGGCATAGACATTTATAAAACATTAAATAAGAATTCTTGTTAGAAAACCCATTTATTGCAATTTATATGTACATAACTTTGTAATCCCCTGCTCTCCTATGGCATTTTCATACATCAAAGAAGAAATAATTAAAATAATCCTTTAATAATAGTTTTCTCCTACTGGGTTGCAGTCCCAGCTGCTGGGAATCATTACATGGCAGGATCCATATTAGTTTATTATTCCATCCTCTGGGAGAAAATTTAGCTTTCTGCAGAGAAGCTGCACAAGGTCGGGGTGTGATTTCCATTTGTCCAAATGTTTTGGTTGAACTGTAGCTCTGCAAGCACCACATTTACTCTGCCAATGGTGTGACACTGACAGTTTTAAAGACTGCACAGAAGACTTGCATGCAAGAACAAAGGCAAGCCAGCAAAACGTCAAAGGATGTGAAAAGGAACAAGTTGGGCAGCTTGGAAAGCTCTCATTATGAATTTGAGCTGTGCTTGGCTCAAACACATTTGGCACCAGCATCAGCACTCTGTTAGTCTTTATGCTTCTGAAATATTCACAAGTGCTACAAGGACCAAAGTAGTTTATTTCCAATTTGCCAGTTTTCCTAAGCTAATTAAATATCTATGAAAGCAATTTGTGCTTACTGGAATCCAGCTTTTCATTTTTATAAGGATAAAATGACTAGGATTCAAATGATAATTCATATTGCTTTGTTCATCTATATACATCAAATAAACACCTTTTTTTTCTCCATCTAAATAATTTCTAAAAACAAACAATTCAATTAACTTGATTATGAAATCTGTGCAGTGACATCCCAAGAGCTGAAATGCAAGGTCACTGATACACAATAGTCTCATGACAATTTTTAAAAAAATATAAATATTTATATCTGTAGTATCTCACCACAGAATAGGATGCAAACCAGCCATCATGTATTAGATAGGAGCCCAGACACAAACCAGAGGATTTCCATGAGGCAAACAGACCATGTTCTGTCTAAGCAGAACATAAATTGTTTTAAACAGCATCTGGCTTTCAGGAGGCTGCTCAAGGACTAGACTAAAGTGAGTATTAGTAAGCCCAGGACTCAGGCTGATCTTCACATTTTTGTTGTTTAGCTGGAGTGTTCAAGTTTCACCTTCATTATAATGAGCAATATCTTATTTCCCATGTAGAACCACTGAACTGGGAGCCATTCTTTTGGAGTAAAGAAAGTATTCGAGTGCTGGTGAGGTGACAAATGTGTGATTTCAGAGCACAGCTGCACACAGCATCAGCTGTCTCCCTTCTCAGCACTGATGACATTATAGAAGGTACAAACCTTAGTCTCATGAATATGCTGGAAGGCAGGTGTAGCACTCAGATCAGCTGCTTGGTCAAAGAACAGCTTCAGCCTTTTTTCTACCTAAAAAGTCACTGAAAACTACAGTTTTCATCATAGTTTTTTTCTTTTTTCCACTCCAAACGCAGTCATGGGACTTCCAAAAACAAGAAACAAAACCACAAACCAGCCTGTGCTGCAGTTCAGAAGGTGTAGTTTCAATGGCTAATGCAAAAGCTATAAACACTTTCAAACTCCCTAAACTTCATCCTTCTCAGTAATAAGCTCTTCTAACTTACATCCTCTTCCTTTGTTATTAAATAGAATCCAGGGTGGTAGATCTTAAGACTTTGAAAGAAAAGTCCTCTAAATTAAATGAGAATTGAGTCAAACTGATGAATATATAAAAATTTTGACCTGTTCTTCATATCTGCCACAGCCACCTCTGATTCCCTGAACAGCCTCATTTAGCATTTTTTCTCAAGTTTCCACAAAACAAATACAGATCTCCACAAACACTAAATAAGGAAACCAACTGCTAAAGAAGCTGATCAGAGCCAAGAATTCTGCAGTCCAGAGAGCCAGACAGATGAGATGGCTTTCACCTTCCTAATGGAGCCTTACTCAGCTGACACCAAACCAGTGTGACATAGGCTTGCTAGAAAACCAGAAGTGATCTAAGCAGAAGGCAAAGTCCCAGAGAAGCAGGATCCTCAGTGAGAGATTTTTTGACATGAGTAAATTTGCAGTTCAATATTCCAATGATACAAGGGTCAAAGAATTACACAGAGCCTTTGCCAAGGCATGGGAGCTGGTAAGCTGAGCAAAGCTCATCGTGATGGTCTATTATCAGTCCAATAAAATTATTTATTACTATGACCTATGAACTCCAAGGCTTTTTATAGGAATGTTCATTTGCCCTCCACAGACAGCACAAAAAACTGAAGTCAAATGTGCCAAACATATAAATCAATAGCACACAAATTGATTCTCAGGTAGGGACGTGTCCAGCTTTTTACTTTGTCCATGTCATTGGCATTTTAAATGGGCTTTTTCTGTAGGAATGCTGGAAAGTTAAAGCCATCACTGCTTCCTTAGGTGATGCCACTAAGGAGCACACACTGAAGAGTTTCCCTGGTCCTGCATGCTTCTCCTTGAAACCCTTGATAAGGGTTTTCTACCTTGCCCCTCCATTCCAGTCTAAACAAAAAATATCATTAACTTGGGTATTGAGAGCATCTCAGCAGCCTCTGAGCTCAGCAGAGCTTTTAGAACACAGTGCTGCCTGTGGGAGACAAAGCTCCTTTCGTATTGTCAAAGTAAAAGGTTATCTGCAATGAGCCAGAGATAACTCCTTGGAAAAGAATGTTTTCCTTCCAATAACCCCTCCCCACGAGAGCTATTTCTCTTCACTTCCTTTAACACTTTGCACAGTTTGATCTATTTGTTTCCCCTTATTACAATATTACAGTCATTGCTGAAACTGTGTTGGCCCCATATTGCAGCAGTGATGCAAAAGAGAATTTACAGTAGAGCTTTTGAAAATTAAAAAAAAAAAAATTACATTTTTTCTGGAACAAAAAGTACATTATAAATAAAGAAGAGAATAATCCATGCTAAAGGTCTCCACTTAAATAAAACTTTACTGAGCACCAGGAAAGCTTGGACTTCACCACTATATGACTTCCAGGAAACCTGACTGAATTTTGTCATTTCCATCCCATTCCACATCCTAACTGCCGAATTTTGCAATAAATGTGGCCCTAAAGAAACCTCACTTTTCTCTCTGCCATTCCTTAACAGGTGTAGGTTATAACCAATGCACTTGAGGCTTTGAAAAAAATTAAGCATGTGTTACATTTAGTAGACTTCAGTCTTGGACTGCTCTGGGAGGCTCCTGCTCTTAGCTGTTTATGACACTTCATAAAATCCTCACTGTTTAAGTCTGTGCCCAGCACACACCTCAAGTGAGTTGCTGTTTCCTGGAGAGAGCATCCACCCAAGCCATACTTCTCCACACCTTTTAAAATAAATGGTGCTCTTATAAAAGGGGAAAACCAAGCAAACAGAAACACCACAAAAAACCCAGACACACAGTGGAACAACTGCTAATTTCATTCCCAAAAAACCCCCAAACCAATAGAAGTGGTTTTGGGTTTTTTTGTTAATCAAGGAGAAACCTGCATGTACTGTCTATGTCCTTTAAGCTGGGTAAGTGGATATTGCCTAAATGGGTGGCTTGATTGGATAAAAGTTTGATCTTTAACTGCCATATATTGTTGTTTTTCCCAGGTTATAGTATAAGCAACATGAAAAAACACAAGGAAAGTGCATTATATTGTAGTCCCCCAGTTCTCAAAATACTTGAGAGCATTGAAGGACCAATCTCCTTTTCTTTTGCATCAGTTTCTTGTTACAAGCAGCAAGAACAGTATTAAATAATAAATCAGTATATTTTAACTGTGTTCAATCATTTCTATAGCCTGCATGCAGATTTGCAATCAGATATTTGAGAAAGATTTTGCAGCACATGAAAATTATTAACAATATTCCCAGTACAACTGTACTAGAAATTTACCTTCTGTGTAAGACTGTTATGATAAAACTTTTAAATGTCCTGATTTCTATAATAAAAAGTCACAAATGCATACATATTCAGTTTTTACCCCAAGGAAGCAGGGCCATCACTTAAGCAGTCAAACAGAAAAAATATGAAGAAATAGCTTCACATACTTTCTGTTACAAATGTAATTATTTTATGTACAATACTTAAGCACAGATATGGCAGCAAAATGAAATTTGAATCCTGCCTGGGAACATGTGTTTATTACTCAGAACTTATTGCCAGCTAGCAAAGATGTCTTTATATAAGATCATAAACTACAGGGTTTTTAAGTCTCTAAATACCTTGAACTGGACATTTTTAAAAATGCTGAGGTTAAAAAGACTGAAAATATGTATGGAAATTTTTCTTTTTCATTACAGAAATGAGGATTTTCAAAGTCAACAGTAATATTCCACAATATTGATAATTAATTAATATTAAGGATTAAAGACATTTATAGTCGCAGCACTTGTCACAGTTGAGACAGCCACAGTACACAGAGTATCATCACACAATTTCAGAAAGCTCCCACCCATACAGAGTAACACCAGACCACTTCAGGAGGCTGCCAGCAGCTGCCCTTCTCGTTCTTCAGCCCAGCCTTTTATCCCCCTCATGTCCATGCCCTGCCCCTGTGTGCCCTCTGCTCCCTTTGGTGGTTGCTCAGTGCCCCTGGGCACTCCATGGCTCATTGCTGTCAGTGCTGCTCACCTGCTGCTCACAGCTATGCCCACTGGGGATGAGGCTGGGCCAGCCCCACTCCCAGTCACCACTCACTGTGTGCCTGCAATTTATTACTTTGCAATCTTATAAAAAAGGAGAAACTTTGAATGCCAAATGGCAATGGTTTTGAGGACAGAGGTGTTTGGTTTAGGTGAGAGTGGTACCACTATACATGAATGAATTTTCTCCCAAGTAATTTAGTTCTCTGAAGAGCTCCTCCCTCCCTAGTGACTGCTGAGATTTCCATTTATTTCATGTTTACTCTACACTCCAGAAAATTGCCAACCCACCTCTGAGCCATACCATTACAACCCTGGGCTTTTTTACCTCATGCTCTTATCTTTTCCTTCAGTAATTCTGGCTGGAGAATAAATGTGGAGCACAAAACAGATATAAAAACTGCTTTTACATCTTCATATTATTGAATAGATATAGGAAAGTATGCAAGACTCTAGACATAAGATTTTAGTAGAAGGACAAATCCCTCAAAATAGGCCTGATCTTCTGCCCCTTTTTTAAAATTAATTCACCAATAACAAAGTCCTATATATAGTAAAGAAAAAACTCTTAGAATATCCCCTGTATTCACATTAAAATCATTGTGTTAAAATTCACAATACTTGGTGAACACAGTACAAATATAAATAATAATTTCAAAATATCCTGTATTAGAAATCTACTAAAATGTCAAATCTATAGCTTTGATTTTAAGTTTTCCTATAAGGCTTGAATCTCCCTTTGAAAATGCTCTCTATTTCAAATGTAAAAGTGGGCATTTAGAGACACATGCAAGGAAATTGCATAGTACTAAAAACATATAAATACACACTTTTCTGATCAGGCAGAAATCACACAGAGCACAGCAAGGACTAAGATGATACATGAATACACCAATAAGTGGGAAAAAACCAGAAATGTTTAGCAAGTGGATAAAACCACCAATACTTGAAATTAAAGCAAGGAAATTGTTTTCTTTTAAACCAGAGACACATGTGAATATTTACCTTCATAAGATTAAACTATCATTTAATGGCAAATGTTCCCTGTTCTTACCAATAGAAATTAGCCACGTTTCTCTGAATTGGTGAAAAAAAAAAAGAAGTTTGCAAATTATTTTCCACTCAGATATATGCATAGTTCCTCATTATAGATTTTATTTTGCAATTGGTGGACTTCAACTCTGACTTGTGTAAAATTCACCCACCACTTAAGGCTTATTTTAATTTATTGGGTTTGTTTTATTTCCAAGACTCAAAACTTCTTAAAAAGCCAGCACATCTAAATGCAGGAAGGCTGAGTGTATTCCCTCTCACTTTTTCATCAGTTTCTCTCTGGATATTTACAAATGTGTATTAAAACACTTAGGCTGCGCTTGTATCATAGAAAACATCAAATTCAGGCAGTTGTGGATTTTGTGGGTGACAAAAAATCTGCTTAGCTCAAGAAGGCATTTATGTTGCTCAGCTCTTTTCTCAGCTGGTGGAAAAGAGGAATAAGAGGCAATAGGAGATGGGGAGATGGATAAAGCAGAGATAAGGCGTGTGGCTGCTGAGCTGCAGTTGCTGTCTGAGCACTTCTGCAGAGTTTAGGAAGTTTTCCACATTAGCTACGCTGTAGCAATAGGTAATTTCAGCACATCCAGCTCCATTAGAAAGTCAAATAGGAAAGGATGAATGCCAGGAGATGAAAGACCCAGTTTAATTCAGAACACTTCTTTCCTCATTCTGAAGTATTTGTATAAGTTTAATACATGGAGTTATAGAATCCAACAAATACTGACAATCAGCATAAGAAGTAGATGATTAATAGCTTAAATGCAGGAAAATGTAGTTTTCAATGACACAAACATTCCCACCACCCAGTTAATAGCAGCAATGACTCCCAGTCCACTATCAGCTACCTCTGTAGCAGACACCCACCCCATACTTCCCCAGCAATTCATGCATTTTGAAAGGTTTAAAAAATTCCTTAGAGCTGCAAGGGTAGCTTTCATAACAGAAAGCTACACCTAAATAGGAAAGAGGATTATATTCACATCAGACAAAGAAAATTATTCTATTTTTCCTGTGTCTTAGCTGAGTTTGATGTCGGTGTTTTCAAGCCTTTTCTTCCTGGAAGAAAGCAGGCCAACATGGAGGACAAGCAAGTCCAGCCCTCTGCAGGCTCTTCCTGCAAACACTGCTTCTGATAATGAGGCTGTTTCATGTACCAGCATCTGGAATGACAACACCACAATTTGAGTGTACACAGGCAACAGATATTTTCTTAGGCTTATAGCAAGTCAAGCGCAGAAGTACTTAATTTTCTTTTGGATCTGATTGTATTGAAGGTCTTTATGAGCTTCTGGACATCTGCTCAGCAGCTTTCTCCTAATGCTTATTTTTTTGATTCATATACAAACCAAGCAACATTTGTTGCTCACCATCCTGCAGCAAACAGGCACCTTAGATCAATTCTAAATGAAGTGATTTGTTTCACAATCACTGGGTAAATTTCCTTCTTTCACGTGCTTCAAATAGGTTAAGAACAAAACAAATATTAGATTTTATTGGTTGCATCTGCACCCTATCTAAAAGGTATGCAGATGAGTGATGGCCTGCTGAGAATAATATTCACCAAATTACTCCTTATTTTGCCAAATCACATTCATTCTCTTCATTGTAAAACCATGTTCCCCTGCAAATTAATGCACCAAAGAAGCAGGCTGAGAGAAGCCCAAGGATGAGTCAAAGTAATTAATAGAAATTTAGCACAACACACAAGCACCTCTCGGAGTTTGCTGGCCCAGGAACAAATGTTTGCTCTGCTGCTAACTCCCATGAACAGCACTCAATCATGACCTCACTGACACCCTCATGCACGTCAGCATCTGGAACTGGGTTCTTGAGTTCAGAGCACTGAAACTTTACACAACAGTCATTTAAAATACAGTATTTAGTATTTATTGCCTAGAGATGATGACTTAAAGTACATTGACCCTGGCGTACACAGCAAACTTGTTTTCTGGCTTAGCTCCCTAAGAATATTCACAACATTATTTGATAATAAACTGCACCAAAAAGGGGATCTAAACACACAACAGCAGAACTGTGCAGAAGATGTGACACAACCAAATGTAGACACATTTCACCAAATGTGACACAACACTTTATTTCTCATGTGAAACAACTCTGAAGAGACTGAGCTGGCAGCACTGACCACAACACCACATGGAACCATAGGATCAGCCTGTGAAATTGTGCTGAGTTTTTAGCTAGTAATTCCTCAATACCCAAACAAGAGGTGACTCTATTCCTCTAAAATACAGAGCAATATGTTCACTCCTGGCTTCTCTTTTCTCCAGCTCCTACCTTGCTTGGAACTTACTTTAGTACCATGGGTACAGAGAAATTGCAACTTTCACAGTAACTACTTTTCCACAGAACAAATTCTGCTACACTTTTCCTTTTGCACAGAGGAGAATACACATGCCAGGTCTGACACTCCCTATTAGGCTAATTTGTAAGAATGCATGTAGAGAATTCTTTTGATCCAATCTGCAGCTGAGAGCCCAAGCCTGTCTTCTGATTGTTGTCAAAGTGCTGAGGTTCCTGAATTCATTAGCTTCAGTAGGTGTGTCAAGAAGATGCCACTAAACAGTTCCCTGCTTGAAAAAGCTGAGCTCAATATCTTTGATACCAACCAACTTTTCCTGTATGTACCAAATCCTGCACTTCAGTTTGATGCCAGCTTGACAGAGAGCCCAGTGGAGCAGCCAGGCCAGGGCTGGTAAGGGATCTCTCCACTGGCAGTGTCTGTGCCCCAGTAACCAGCTGCTTTCTCTGGCAGGGAAACCCCTGCTTCCCTCAGAAGGGGAAAGGTGCTTGGACTCATGGATTCTTTTCTTGCCTTCAGCACATCTGTCACAAACATGCTGTAATTCTACTATTGTCTGGTTACATGCTGCTGAGAATCTGGCCCACACTTAGGGTCCTTATTAGGCTGTCTCCTAATGTATAAAGGGATCCACTGTGGATTTCCATTCCATGAGTATAAGGAGGAAGCCAGCC
Organism: Urocynchramus pylzowi; assembly: GCA_013397555.1. Lineage (NCBI taxonomy): Eukaryota > Metazoa > Chordata > Aves > Passeriformes > Fringillidae > Urocynchramus > Urocynchramus pylzowi. The sequence continues at coordinate 39,814 of VZRH01007024.1, read as the reverse complement.
CACCCTTTTTTGTTGTTGTTGTTAAGTATATAGAGGCAGGTTATTTCATACCCTTTTACAGTATCTTCTGATGGGCAGATCTTGAATCATGATTGATTTTACTCAAACTAACAGCTAGTGCAGCACAGGCTTCAACATGTTAGATCAGCTTAACATGTTCTCTGAAAAAAAGCCACTGCCATATTTCATTGTCAGGAAACAGCAAAGAGTTTGAGAAGAAATAAACTCAGCAAAATGCTCTTAACAAAACTGATTTAGACTGCACTTACAGTCACACTACCACAAGAGTTTTAGCTCATTCCTCTGTCAACCAGATAAATAATGTGCAGGTATAATTACAGTTAAAATACATAGAACTTAGAAAATATATTTTTTCTTCTGTATCAAAAATTCCCATGTTCTTTGGAACTATTTGCTAGTAAGTCCATGAAGAGACTGTGGTTAGCTGAAAACAAATTTAAATTTATTTAGCGGGGGAAACCCCATAAAATTAATGATCCTTAAGATCATTTTAAAATTACACATTATAATTTCTAAATATCATTACCTTCCAGAGGACAAAATTTTTAGATGCTTTTAATAAAGCTCTGTGCAGGAAATAGAGATATCTGAATTTTATTCTCTTCTTGTCTTAATATTTGCTTCAGAGGTATTTACTTTATTGTTTCTACTTCTTCTGAAGGCGTATACATCTTTAAACAATCCCTCCTAGAGATATTAGGCATTATTTCAAAACTAAAGGTATCATATGTGAAAGCCATCAGAAAACCAGAAAACACCCCATCCACACTTACTATTCCTGTCCTTCCCAGACCCCCCTGGCACCACAGTTGTGCTCAGTTTAGCAGAGGCATCTTGGGTAGGTATCACTGAGTCTGACAGCAAACCCACCACTGCTGAGCCCACCACTACACCACAACCCTGACTGGCACACCTACACACATCTAACAAATCCCCAGGGATGGTGACTCAAACACTGCCAGGGACAGCCTGTTCCAATGCTTGACAACTCACCCAAAGAAGTTTTCCCTAAAATCCAGTCTAAACCTCCCCTTGAAGCAGCTTAAGACCATTTCCTCTCAACCAGTCGCTTGTTACCTGAGAGAAGAGACCAACCCCCACCTGACTACACCCTCCTTTCAGGTGGCTGTAGAGAGTGCTGCAGTCCCCCCTGAGCCTCCTTTTCTCCAGGCTGATCCCTCCAGCTTCCTCAGCCACTCCTCACAGGACTTGTGCTCCAGACCATTCCCCAGCTCCACTGCCCTCCTCTGGACAGGCTCCAGCACCTCGGTGTCCTTGCAAGTGGGTAGCCTGGAGCAATTCTGCACTACAGGAACATTTAGCATCCTCTGAATCTTAACTTCCTGTTAAGAAACACAGCTCTATTAATCTGATTCTGAAATAATTTCCTCAAGAATAAGTATGGCAGAGCAGCAAGTTTTGTCTTTTTGCTTTGGGAATTTGCAGTTTTGTGGCCTTGTTTACAACTCAACCCTGTTCACATCGATTCATGCTTTGCATTTAAATCCCTCACTGCATTAACTGTAACTCACAAAATGTATCTATATGTTGTGTTTATTTTCTCCCATTGGAAAGATAAATTCCTTTGAGCAGGGATTAAATCCTCAGTACGTGTTTTTATGCTATCTGGTACACAAGAGTTCCACTATCATCCCTTAGCAGAACAAATGAACACCTCCCTTAGTGAAAATGCATGTCCTAATCTTTCACAGCTCTTTACAGCTGACCTCTTGCCCCGTGCTGCCTCTGCTCATAAGAGCTCCCTTCTCTTGTTCTCTCCAAAATTTCCTACTCATTGGAAAACAGGCGTGGATGCTGAGAGCTGCACGTTCCTGGAGTAACCTTTGGGAGAGGGATCTGGAGCTGCTGTGCCTCTCAACAGCCAACAGCCTCACCTGCAAACTGCAGCTCCCTCAGAGCTAGCCAGCTGTATCTCTTATGGAATCCTTCCAGGCTGCTCACTTCCCAACATTTGTAGGAACTGAGCTCTTAGACATTGAGCTCTCTGAAATTTATTGTTTTTTATTTTGATCAATACAGATGGACAGAATTTATGTATCAAAAAAAAAAAAAGCTCAAAGGATTATTCTACTTGCACTAATGATGAGAAGAAAGTCATACTTTATGCAAAACACATGAATATTTTCTGAAACACATAGCTGCAAATAGAAATACTGGTTATTGGCTATACTCAGATATTCAGTAAATATATTAGTATTCATTTTTTGCTCAATGCTATTTAAAAAGTATCTCCAAGCTTTCAATTTAGCGAAAGTACTTAAGTAACCAATTACATACTGCAAAATAATTAATAAAATGTGAGAAAATCAAAGAGCTCATGATCAAATGAATAGATTATTGATGATTTATTCAAAACATTACCAAACATATGGGAGTATAAAAATATTCTCAAAAGCTGAAGTTACTTCACAGGTTCATGAGCAGAAAATTTTATGTGAATAATAATAATAAATTCTGGCTTAAGTTTTTAAATCTAGGAAATTCATTTCCATAGTCATAATATTCCAAACACAACATACAGTGTGGGTATCATATAACAGTGTTGTCCTTTTCTTTTAGAAAAGACTTCCACTTTTAATTTTCAATGAGAAGCACAACACAATTTACACTTCATTGATGTCTCAAAACCCTAAGCCACCCTCCCTCTGACATTTCCCATTCCCCCATCCTCCCTGTGGTATATTCCCTCTTAACCTCAAAGGAACAGAACTTTACACTCCATCTTTTTGAATTTATTTTGCTTGATCTTGAGCAACCAGAGACAGACACAGTATCCCAAGACAAATTCTCACCAACTCTTTATGCAACTGTGCTTCTTTCCTGCTGAAATCCCCTGCTGAATAGGTAATAAATTTGTTTTTCTCAGTCACCCTATGATCCACTAATACACTTTCTTGTTCCTCTCTCATTTTCTATGAAAACATTGCCACCACTGGTAGGAACCTTGTTGTTAATTTCAAGAACACAAACTTTTATCTGGAGATGAAATGTATTCAGTATTCACAGTATTTCGACTGTGATACAGCTCAAGGACATCCAATTTAAAGCAAGCAAACAAAACAGTGAGCCTCCTCATCTCTGACAGTGCCACTCAATTCACAGCAATGAAGAGAAAAGGCACTAAGGACCCAGCACATCAGACTGTTTTCTTATTATTCCAGTTAAACTGTAATGTGGAATGGGAAAACAAAGCAAAAGGAAGAGTTGAAGCCCACTTAAACCAGGGAAAGGTCATGCCATGTGTCCCAGTATCAACACAAATTACAAAAAACAGTATCACTTGAGAAGTAGAAATGTTTTTAATACAATTACTAGCAACACAAATTCCATACACCATCATAAATAATGTTTCCCAGCAGCTTCCTACATCTATTTCTGGTGGAGTCATTGTTGCAGTATTGCTCTGCCAGGGCTGTTAGAGGCAATGTGGGCTGACATATCTGTGACGAGAGGCTGCAGCACCCGGGACGTGAGTGACACCACACAGGCTCACCAGGACTGAAATGGAACGGTGCTGGGCACAAATTGCTCCAGATCACACCCCTTGTCTCCCTCCAAGAGTCTGCAGCTCTTCCCAGGGCACCTAAACCACTTTCTTATTCATCTTCCTGCCAAAATTATTCAGACACAACCGTACTCTCCCAATAAATGTCACATATTTAAAGAAGCTAAAAACTTAGACCATTTCTTTGTATATCTTGAACCACCTTTCAGAAAACCTTGAACCAAAAAGGTACAATACAGATACCACCATGAACATGGAACAGCAAAGATAAAATTAAGAAGTCATTTGAATAAGCAAAAATACTGTGTCAGATAAAAGCAGGCCCTAGATTTTCATCTCTCAACAGAAAATCAGGATTTTGTGGCCAAATTTAAAAAAAACCCAGAAATCTGTGGCCAAATTTAAAATTCAGAACATACAAATTTGAATTGAAATAGCAACATATTTTTACTGTCCAAGTAACTGATGTGGTCCCTCCCTCAAGTCTAAACTGTTACTCTTGTAAAAAGTCTTTTTACGCCTCTCAGTCATTTGGATTAGACTTTTCCTATTTATTCAATAATAAATTATTCAAGCATTAAACCATCTTGCTGTTTTTTCATGGCAGTTGTTGGGCTGTATTTGACTTCACTTCACTTGTCATAAAGTCACTATGACACCAAATTCACAATTTTTTTAAAATAACTGTTGCTGAAATGAGTTAAATAAGGAACCTTATACAAGACACATCCTTTACATTACTGAAACCAGTCATGCTTTCATCCCTTCTAGTTTATATTGCACCACAGGGGATGAACTCAATGCAAGACAAGAACAGGGTAAAGTTTTGTGACCTTTGTTGACTTTTCCTTGAGATAATGTTCTATGGAGACAATTGTGTGTTGCTTCTTTACTTTCAGATCAGATGCACCTAGAATACACTTATGAATTCTAAATATTAGTAGTTAGATATTAACATTAGGTAATGTTAGAGCAGACTAAAGAAAATGCTGGCAATCAGGTTTCAGATAAGTATACACCTTTTACAAATTCCAGAACACTGGAAGAAGACATTTTTTCATAACAGAACATTTCAGCCCCAAATTATTTACTTGAAAGTGAATATAGTTAGTTCCAACTCAGCAATTGCTCTGCCTTTTAAGTACCAACATCTCGTTCCAGCTGAGATGTACATATTTATTTTTTGTTCTCAAATACATCTTTATTAATATATATCCATAAAGACTTTCTACCTCAAACTGCTCTTCTGGAAGGACAGAGGGAAAATGTCCACATAAACATTGTTTATATAACGGGATATTACTGGACTTTGCTGGAGTTCTTTGCTGGATCTGCATTCCACCAGTAGGATTGCAAAGAACCTTTCAGGTACAGCCCTGGTAACTGCATTTTTGGCAAAAAATGAGTGCATTCTATCTGTTCAGAAAACATGCCAAAAATTCTACCAATCCACTATGATTTTGCTTCCATATATTAATTCTTTTCCTTGGACTGGCTTTTCCCCAGACCCATTTCACAAAACAATTTGATTATTCATACTGGTCAAAAGAAATCGGACTCCTTTTTTGGGTTGGGATGTCCTTGGCATTATCAAGCAATATTTTTAAAAAGCCAGTGGGGGACAGTTTGTCCTTGGATAGAGTGTGTGGAGTGTGCAGCTGCAGAGCAAGAGAAAGAGAAAACAATCAATGCTAGCTGCTACCAATAGAAATCCCCATTTATAGCAGTTTCATGGCAAGACGTTTGTGACATGGTCATCATTCACTTCCTTGGAGAACAGACTTCAGGATGATGGAGCTGGACAGGAATCCATCAGTCAGGGGGTCAGGAACCAAAGAGAACCACAACTCCACACAAACTTCCTTCCCAGCACAAGCAATTATAACACAATCTGGTGAGGCAGAGCCCTGGCTAGGGTGTGGCAGCTGAAACCAGATAAAAACACTTCATTGTCTTTAAAAGCCACGTAAGTCCCTTGTTTAACGTATTCACCTTGAACTGTTTTTATTTCAGAGCTTGTTTCACATCCCAACAATTCTCAGATGACATTTCCTATTGACTGCAAGCCTGTTCATATTTCTGGACCCACAATGTTCAGCTCTGCTCTTGAAAAATTTCTCATAGTCCCCATTAAAAAAAATCAATTTTAAAATTACTTTCTACCTTTTCTACAGCAGTATTCCCATAGAATTCTGAAAGCCAAATGTTAACTCCCCTGCAAAATTTTAAATTTCTGTCTTTGGTTAGCAGTGATTTCCCTTTATCCCTGCTTTTTCCTAGGAGCACATGAGATAATGCCCCATTTCAGTGCAGGGCAGTGCTGCTGCACCAGCACAATAAGTGCTGTGCCAGGGCACCTCTGGGGAGAGGGTTTGTAATTAACTGCAACTGCCACAGCTGAGAGGGCACAAAGAAAGCCTTTGTGGGGGTTGCAGGAACTCTCCAGCTATCTCACAGTAAAAATCCAGTTTTGCTTTCATTTTATGCTAAGTATGTACATTCAGAAAAACATCCCACTCCATTTTCTGCAATAGGAAATTGTGTTGGTGCAAATAATGGGACAGAATGTGAACTCAGGAGGCCATCACAGCTTCCACCGTGGCTACAAAACAGTGTTAAGGTGGCTGTTACTGCTGAGATATCCAGGCTTGTATTGAACTTTCTAAAGTCCAATGTCTATTCAAAAAACAACACAAATCTGTCTGTAAACATTTTGTCTGTGGAAGACATTGTCTCTCTCTGGCTAAACTACTCATTTTATACTGAATTCTAGTGCATCCACAGCTGGTAGCAGAATTTATTCTCATCCTCTGCTGAAGGCTTTTTTTTTTCCAATATACATGGTTACATTTTTTTTTTTCATGGAAGAGAGGACAGTGAGTAAATAGAATCAGAAGAAGGAATCCAAATCTTTGCCTCTGATGTGTGTTCTTATAAATATTACACATGTACGCATTATGTATATTTTCTGCTGATTAGTCAATACCTAGCAAAGAAACATAGTATGACCTTCACAAAAAAAAAGCTTTCAGGGCTTTTTCTGTTACCTTATGTTAATCCTGTACTAGCAAGTTATACCTATTTGAGCTGTGACCAGGTTTCTAAAAGATATGTAAAGCCAAGGAGGGAAATTGCATTGGAATGTTTAGGACTAGTCCCATCATTAATTTGACCCAAACATTCTATAAACCAAACATCTGTCTGGATCAGAATCTGTATGGATTCATTCTTTTTGCTGGTAGGAGGTTCCAGGTCACTCAGGCATGTTTGCAAGTGTAAAAGGGCCCAATTCTATAGGTTTCTCAAGGTTGGTTTATAGAAGCTGAGGTTTCCCTGCACCTCAGAGAGCTATTTAAGCATACATATTCATGCTTCTCATTATATTTTTAATGTGCAGAAGTTTACATTCAACTTTCCTATATGAGAATCTATAGACCACCTGAACCAAAGAGCTTTCTATTGCCTCTAAAATTAGTGAGAAGCAAATTGAAGCACAGATCAAATGTATATTCATCTTTATGAGCAAATGACAGCAGTGAATTTTGGAAAATATAATTTTAAAGCCAGAATTTAGTCCTGTATATTTTATTTAAAAGGTGAACTGACACAGGAAAAAACCGAAAATCTAGGTGTTAAAAGACTTTCATCATTTTAATGTCCACTATTAAATTCAGAAAAACTCAAGAAATTATTTTCCCTGCAGATAACATTTTAAAGTATTAGAGGATTTTGTACTGTTTACCCAAATCATTTGGTAGTGCACTTTTCAGTACCTGTAGGTACCCATATAAATCTTATGTACCCATGTTCTCTGTTTTAATCCCAGCACTCAAGTTAAATGTCAAGATTAAAGGCAGATCTTAAGCACACAAGTAATCTCCTTTACAATGTGGGTATGGAGCTACTAATCTCAAATTTGTAAACAGATATATTCCTAAATCTTCTTAGAAATCAGGTTTAAATACCTCAACTCAAATCTTGAGCAAAGGCTGAAAACCAGAGTGTAGGCTCATAACTCTTCATAGGCTCCAAGTTAACCAGAACCTGTGTGACCATATGAGCCCAGCATTAAATGTGAGCTAACATCACTGCTAACATCACATTCTGTGGCCAACCCCCAATTATCCAGGTTCTCACATGAAGTTTAAAATAACAAAAGCTTCTGCAGCTTTTGCTGCATCCACAGTACTCAGAAACACATTCTGAAGAGGCCTGGGTGTTACTAAGGTCACTGAAAGGCTCTGGAGCTCCTGTTAGGCTTCATGGGAAGACTCTCTTTGTCTAGTTCAGATATCTCTAGAAAATTGCCTGAAAGACAGAATTTATCTCCTTGTCATTTCACATGGAAAAAACTACAAACTTTCTATTAGATCCATTTTTACTAACTAGATCACTGAAAGCTGCAAAACATCCTCACAAAGAAGAGTCACTAAGGTTACAGCCAAGGTTAGAGTGAAATCAATTCCAAGTAATTTGAAAGGTGCTCTGATTCCTATGAAACATTAAAACTGGAGCTACACTCAAAAATAAAACATTCAAAATAAATATAAAATAAAGACAGAGCATGTTTTAAGTGTTTAAACAGGTAAATTTCATCAAAAGTAAAAGCATTTCTGTTTATTTTCATAAAACCATAGAAAGGGGTCATTGAAAAAATTATAAATAAAATATTGCAGCAGAAGTCAAAGTCCCTGGTCACGTTTGGAGGGGAAACATGCTTAATGCAATTCAAATTAAAAACACCTTAAAAATAGTACTGGAAAGATCCTCCTTGCATTACTAAATAAATCACAAGGGTTTTCATAGCTAACAAAAACATTATTAGGATTTATTTCACTATATTGCAAAACAAAAGTAAAGACCTCAACTCTTTTACCATTTACTGACAATTTTCACCCAAAGGGTAACTAAGCCCTGAATTCTGGAATAAACAAGAGCAATGTCCCCAGGCCAAGGCAAGCCCCCTGAACAGGTTTTCAAACAGAAGCATTTCAGTCTCATATGAAGGCACTGCTTTGCCCAGGCAATAGAACTGCAGTTAATGCAATTAACTCCTTGTGTCACAGGATCTGTTCTCCACATCTTTTTCCACAGACAAGCTTCTCTCTTGATGTTTGTTCCACAACCTGTCACCCTTCAGATCTGTGACACAAACAACATTGTTCTTTAGCAGGCTGCAAGTTTATCTCAATAGGGGTTTTTTTAGGATTTTTTTTTTTCAAGTCAGTTCATAAGTAATTTATTTATACATCTTATACCCCAATTATCAAAGCAATATGCAATCTTGACAGCTCCCCATAAAAACTCTAACTGCACTACAAGTAGAGCCCCTGCATTTACTACCAAATCTTTACATGGGGCTCCTGTCTATCCTTCATCAGCAAGACTTTCACTGTCCTGCCCAAAGCTTCTCTTTCAGCTGCCCTTGGTGAAACCCTTTCTTGCCCAACCTGCCCTCCCAGCTCCACCTCTCTGAGCCAAGGCTGCTGCTCTCTCCTCCAGACTGATCTCTGCAACTCCCTCTCCTCTCCTGCTGTTCTCAGCCAAAAGGCAAAAATTAGTTTCTCATGCCTTTTGAAGTTACCACAATACATCTGAAATCACATTTTTTGTACAGGATTACATTTTCTTGTAGCTGCTCAACAAACTTAAATTCTAACTGCAAACAATGTCATTGGACATAAAATTCTGGCAATCTTATTTCTTTTCTGCAGTGCAATAGGCATGACAAGCTCCTTGACTTACATTGGAGGGAGAGCACACACATGGCAGCAAGTGAACACAGTTGTTTTTCTTGACCTTCAATTCTAATAACAGTTCCTAACACAGAGGACTTCCTGAGAACAGCTGCTGTTGTTCCGCTGCTTTGCCTCTTCAGGTTTAATGGGTTTTTCATAGAATCCTTGGAAGTAAGGCTTTACACAAAAGAAACCTCACAACTTCTCTCATTAAACAAGGGAGCTTCTCATCAAAGTCATAGCCGACGTTTATAGCAACTAGGACTTCCTCCCTCATGTAAAGAAAGGCATTAACTACTAAAGCCTGTTTTGTAGATGAATTCCAACAAAAGCAGGAGTGGTTGAAACAGAAAACCTTGTAGTAAGCAGCAGTGGTTCACATATCTTTGATAAGCAAATGTGTCAACTACAGACAGTAAACACAGCTTTCCTGCATGACTTATTTCTTTAAACAAAAGGAAAATGTGACCCAAATGAAACCCGAAACACCAGGAGTCCAAAACACCTTAGACTTGGAACAAAGGCCTGAAATCTGTTTCTCTAGTGAGTGCTCTTTTTCAGGGTTTGGAGGCTGGGAGTATTCTCTCTGTGTTCTTGAAAGCTTTTATCTTAAGCTTTTCTTAAGTGAGGAAAATCTTTCCTGTTTGCTTCACCAACTGCAGCTCAGGTGGTTATATTATCAATGTATTTTCCTTTCTTATAAGCTTTTAATAAGAAGTATCTGTTGAGTTCAGTGAAAATACTGTTTTATAAGAATGTATAATAATGTGTGATAAAAATTTAAACAGAAGATATGATAGACTGAATCATGCATGAAGTATGGAATGTAAGATAAAAGCATATTCCTGACTAGCACAAATATTTCTTGCTTCTGGTCAAGTCTAAAAATTCCAATGAAATGCCTTGAGTTACACCAAAAATTTGCAGGAAACTATTTTCTATGTAGTTCAAATGAAAACAATTGCAGATTTCTGGTCTAAAACATCTCTGAATAGCTAAAACAAAATATAGAAGTCCTAAAATGCTTTGTATCCAAAGTGAAAAGTCAAATCTAAATCAGTTGATTTCCCAGCGTTGTTCAATACCTGGATTGCATTAAAATCCTTCCAGGAAATGCACAATAAAATCCTGCAGTTTTCTATTCATAAATTTAGTCCCAACTACACTCTGAAGGTAGATCATGCATATCAAAGTGTTATTTAGATTTCTGTTATCTACCACAGCTAAATGTAAGCTGTAACAAATTTATAAGCACTATCTTTTAAAATCCCCATAGTTTTCCTATTCATACAGTTTTCCTATCCACTCAGGCTTCACAGGATATTCTCTCTAGTTCTTGCAAATTAATATTGCACATGACTGTGTCTCAGTACCAGCAATTTCTACAAAATTGAACTGGAATTTAGCAAATTTCTTCTTTTGTTTCACAAAGGCAGACAGCATTCCCTCAACCCCCAGCATCTCATAATCAAGCAGAGAGCTGCTCAAGCTTGCCTCCTCACTCTTTTGTCTTTAGTGCTGCCTTCACTTTTAAATTCTGTGCAAAATAAGCACTGCATTTGTTTTGGTGATGAAGTTAAGAGAGCATCCTGTATTAAAAGCTCTGAGTAGCTCCAGGAACCACCACTGAACAGGCAGAGCAGCCCTGTGAGATGTACCTACACATGATATGATATGAAATAAAATTTGTAACTCATTAACAGAAATTATTAAGATTAATGTGCATATTTTGGCATATTTGTGAATATAATTACAGAAAGAAGCTATAAAAATCAAGCTAGAAATTAGAACGGATCATTGAACTAAAATGCAGGGTTTTAACAAGTTGCCTGAAACTGTGATTTTGTTAGAATGAACTCATACATAGTAAAAGCTAATCTGTGATTAACATAAAGCTTCCATGGTTACAACACCGCCCAACAGTACTCAAAGCACAAGGAATACCTTTACATCACTCAAATTTTTTGAGCCACAAAATACATCAGGAAGAGTTCCTAAGGCTTTCCTGATTTTTAGTCTGGAACTACTGAAGATTTACAAAAATCAAACATAATGAAACAAAGCTAGAAAGTGATTGTAGCTTGAAAAACATAGGTTGCAGTGGAATTTATCATTTCTGGGAGAGGTTTTTCACGGCAGGTTAGAGGAATAGTGAAATGGTTTCTTATTGTTTACATGCTAAGGGAAACATAATATGCACAATATGCATGAGGGCAGAGCCTTGAGAAAAAACAGGTTTGGTAACAGGACTGCAAAATAAAGGTCTGAGGAATTATTATACAGGTTTGGTAACAGGACTGCAAAATAAAGGTCTGAGGAAATATTATAAGTTTCTGCTGCTGCTGGAGGATCACTATGTAAAGAAAAGAGGACTGTTGTCATACTCAAACCTAAGATGGAGCATTAAAAAATATTTACACTAAATACTTGCAATAGTTGATACTAGAATGACAGGGCACAGTTCCAGAGCCACCTCCTTTTTAGAACAAAGGCTTCCCTGCCAGCACAGTACTTTACAGAAATGGTTCCTTCTGTAGATGGGTGCTTTGTCTACAACAGCCATTTCCAGATGCACACAGTTAACAGAAGCAGTAGCAGTAACTTCTGCACAGCCTCAGAAGGTACTACTCATTTATTGCTTACAGGCATTTTGTGAAAAGCTACTCTGGTTTTCTGCTGAAAGAGATAGGATAAGAATAAAGAGAAGCAACTGGCTTCTAAGCTGGGTAAGCAAGAACCAACACCTTATGCAAAGAAGAACATGGCTATTATGTGATGTGAAAGGAAACCACCCCGAGTCAGGGCTGCTCCCCCTTCTGCAGGTTCCAAGGTGTATGAAGAGAATTAAATCAGTGCATCTGGATATGGATAGGAGAGGACAAGAAACGCAGGATGGACAGAGCCAGAATAGTTAGGCACTGTGTGCCAAAAGCAGCTATTGCAAAGGGAGAAGTGGTAATTAGGGACAGCCATAACCATCTCTTCTACCTGGAGAAGCCATCAGGCACCCTGGTTACGGAGTAGGCACTAATTACAGTGATGAGGCTGCAGCACATCTCCATCACCGCTCAGTGGCAGGATGTGTCTGCTTTGCTGCCCTCGGCCCCTGCGGCTCAGCCTGGCTGTGCTCTGAGCCAGCGCTGCCGGAGCCAGGGCGAGGCACAGCCCGAGACCGCTCCTGGAGAGGCTTTTAGGGAAACTCTGCTCACGGCCTTGCTGTGACAGAACGGACAAACCTTTCACTCAGTTAACCGGTGGGTCACCCTCATGTAAAATTTGAAGTGATCCGACCTGTCAAATATTCAAGCTGATCCAGCCAGCTTACAGTGACTAGCAAGTTCTGCTCATTCATTTTGTGAGAGTCTAGATGGAAGTGTGAGTGTCAAACTGATGTGTTGATACATTAGGATAGGGGGATGACAGAATCCTCTCTTAATCACTGAACCTTGCTGGTTTCCCCAAAGCAGAATCCCCTTTTAAGAAACTGATAGCTGGTTCAGACCTCAACAACTACTATGCCACTCATCTGTAAACATCCTTCATCTTCAAGAGTGGACAGCTTTATTAAGCTTTTGTTCTAGCAGAACAGATGCTACTCATTAACTTTACCCAATTTTTAGTCACATAACGCTAGAATGCTTTTCAGATACTCATACATCCCTCCTCAAAAGACCAAGTAATGACAGCTTTATTATTGATCAGCTCAAGATTCAAAATCTTTTCTCCAAAGTTTTCAAGAAAAAACAAAGTGTTTTCATATGAGATGAAGTTCACTATACAAATCACTGCCTGACATTTTAGGGACTGTTTGTCACTTCAGGAGGTGCTGTGTAACCTCCATTTCTTTCAGAACACACTGGGAAAACTCCAGCTGATACAGAATGTCTGCAGCAAAATCAATCACCAACAGAGAAAAGCTGCTGCCATGCTGCCCCTTCTTTAGACTCCATGCTGACTTCTCAAATTTTCCTTTAAATTCAAGTTTCATAAAAATGTTTACTCTTGTACAGAACATTCTCCAGGGCTATGACCTTATTTATCTGAAGAAACACAGGTCCCTTGTGCTCTCCAATCACATGTTCTCAATAGCTTAGTCTATTAAGCATGCAAAATAGAAATAGAAGTCAAAAGATATCACAATCTTGGTAAATTATACCTTATGGGGGCTGCTGACTTAGATATCCAGCACCCTGTTCAGTACCTAAGAGGAAATAAAATGGTTTGGGGGATTTTTTCCAAGTCTTCAAGTGCATACAAAAACATTCTTCTGCACTCTGTTGCTCTTCCTTGCACTGAACTTGTTACAGATCATTATATAGAGATTATATAGAGAGGATAATGAAGAATATTGTACTTTGATATAGAGAAAAGACTGAAGATAATTTTAAGTAGACAATATCACTCCTCTTCACACTTTGAGTGATGGGACTCCAAAGAAGGCTACCATCAGAAGGAAGAAAAGAAGAAAAGGTAAGAACAAATGCTCACAAGCTCATTGTAATGGTGACAGGATATAGAACAATAAACTGCTAGCAATGATGGTTGTATTTGAAAGTTATAGACTTCCTGACTCAGCACTGGGTCTTTGGACTTTAACACAATAATAATTATCTTGAAATCAAAGCAAGAAGGGAAACCTCCATTAGTTGCATCTTCTCAACTGAAAATATTGTTTTTCAGAGGTAACATAGTACACACACCAGCACATCTTATTGCACTGGAACACTGACTAATTTCCCACTCAATGCTTTAAAAAAATTAATTTCTCTGTTACTTTCCCTCTTATTCTTTGTTCTATGGCACATCCTTGCTTTGATTGCTCCTACCCTGCTTCCCCCTTTCATTTCAGTCTCCTCACAGCTCTTTTCCAAGACCCAGCAATCACATCTCCAGGGAAGACTGTTTTTAAACGTGCTGAAGTGAATCAACGTACAGCAGTATGGTTTTTGTTTCTTCCACTGGTTAATTGAACTGTTTTTCTAAATACAAGGCTCTCTTATAGCTATAATGACTAAAAAGTACTGACCAAATCCAAGAGTTACCTCAAAGGAACAGCTTTACTAAGTTACCTCAGAACAGACAGTGCTAATCTCCCAGAAATGCACATTACAGCTCCCACCACATATCTGCAGTTATAAGTAAGTAGAGCTCCAAATATTTGGAACAACTACCATTTATTCAATGTAGGAAATTTGGGGTTTAAATGACTTCTATGAAATTGATAATATGCATATTAAAGGACTGCAAAACTTTCATGTATAAAATTAATAGAGATGTTACAAAGATTTTAAATCTTGCAGAATATAACAAAGACAGAAGGTCAGGTGCAGCACAAGACAAAAAAAGCTAAACTGCACCAGCTAAAAGCCAAAGCCACACAACTAGAGAGAAAATATGGATTCAGTGCAACTTTGAGATCTCAGTAACTTTTCCTTCAAGTCTCAAACAGGTAAAACTCTACTCCATCCTCCAGCCTGGGGCTGGCTACTCTGATCATGTATTCACAGAGTCTTCTGGCCTTTACTGAATCAAGCTGATCTGAAGGCATCATCCAGTCAGTTCTGGATCATTAACTTTCAACCACACAATACCAGAATTTGATTTTTTTACTAGAACTAATCAGCAAGCACCTGCACTAGAACATCACACATTTGACATCTGACTACATGCCAATTACAGGTTTTAACATCTCTGACTTAGAGCTCTCCTAAACTTTTAAAATGTAGGCAATAATTAATGGCACTCCAAGAATTTCTTCAATTTGAATAACACCTTTAAAGAGTTACAGAATTTTATTCAAATATAAAGGAAAATAAACTGCCTTACAAGTCAAGGCTGTTTCCAGAAAGTTCAGGTAAATTTAAAAAAATCAGGTAAAACATGACAAGCATCTTACAGGACACCAGCTTTTCTGCAGTTTCTGAATACCAAATATTGCACATGATCATGTCTGTGAAAGTGAACTGTTTTCTATCCATTTCCATACCCTTAATTTCATTTCTAGAGAAGTCTGTCTGTGAAACATGAAAACTTGCAGGTTTTTCCAACATCTCAACTGGAAACATCTCTTATCACTTCAGATAAGAGCTCTGACTACTGACAGGAAAGAAGACCTACATGAGGAAGCTGCATATGCTCCAGTACTGTCCCTCTTCCAAGGATCCAGATTCCCAGTCTGAGATTTTCTCTGAGACATCCACAGAAACCCTTGAGCTGTCAGAAAGCTGTGGGGGAGCCTGAGGGGCAGAGCCACACAAAAAAAGGGTAAAATCCACTTCACAGGCAGAACTGCTGAAATAGACATTGTTGCTTGCTCTGGGGTTCAACAGGGAAAAACCACACTGCCATGGGTGTGGTATAAAACCCTAATGAATTAAGAGAAAAGAGTAGAAGGTAGTAAGTCAACAACATCACAAATCTATTTCAGAAAGCATGAGAGCCAACACATCCTCTCCTGAGTGATGCCTGCCAGCAAAGCCTCTTTGGGCATCTTATCCAAAGCAGGGAGCATACTAATGCTCAGCTTAGGAGATCATTAAATCCCAGCTATTTATTGGATAGCACATCCAAAAGGCAACTGGTTTATATCCAAATTATACATTTTCTGCTCACAGATTCTCTTTTTCCAGATGCATTCAGCTCTGCCAAAAATTACCCAAAAAGGGAGGGTAACAAGACCAAATTTCCAAAAGAATTAAGGAGATTAAAGCATGCAAATTTTTTAAAATACATTTTAATCCTCATTGAACTAGTGACTATTAGGAAATTACTTTTTTAGTATCCACAAAGTCCCTAGTATTATTCTTACACATCTAACATGGAAAATTTGTCCATAAAGCCACTCTTTTTCAGAAACCAACAATAAGGCTTCCACAGGATTGCAATGGAAATACATGACCAGCTCTAGCCATTAATAAGGTCACAATATTGCTGAATCCCACAGACACTGAGAATTTGCCTTTTATCCCTGGTCTCAGAGGGAGTTAAAGAAACTCACAAATTAAATACAGGGACATGGAGAGGTACAGGGTCTAAAATCACTATAAATTTGTATTACAGCATTGGTTTGATAACTAAATAGTACAGTACAGTAGAAGAAGCAATTTCTTGCTTTTCTTTCTCCTTCCTGAGAGAAGAGCTGAGTTTGAGGGATCTGACCCTGCCTGGACAAGAAAAATATTACAAGAAATAGAAAATTTTCTAGAAAGTTTTTACATTTCAACCCACTGTTGCCATCTGGCAAACTCTGCACAGCCCTCATATGAAAGTTTTAGATGAGGGCTGAGAATAAATTTGGAAAACATTAAGGTGATTTTTTCGTTCTTTAGTCTAAAATACTTCATTATGCATTAATTTAGGACTGGACATTTTTCAGTTTGCTAAGGGTTTTCAGTTGCCTTTTTTGAAAGCTTTTTATTCTTTCAATCTGCAAGAGGTTGTAGATGAAATTGTCTGTTTTGGCCCAACATTTAGAAAGACCCTGCCTTGAAGCGAAAATGGATTAAACATAATGGAACTTTTGCAGAAATTCCAACCCTTAAGTTCTCCTAAGGACCTCACTTATATTCACATTTATATTCACTGAGAGAGCCAGTGTTTTCTCAAGTCATAAATATGTAAGGCCAGTTTTCCCCAGGTTCTTTTACACCTAACCAGCACACTGCAGGTCAATGTGTTACCATACTTTTCCAAAGTAAGAGTTAGCTCTGCACACTTTTTTACCCTGTACAATTATTTCTTCTTTATGCCTTTTTTTTTAATCCCCAGTCAGTGATGTATAGGATTTCTTCACTGATAAGCTAGGAAACAAATCAACTGCTGTAATACTGCTGCCATACAGCAAATCAATGTGCAGCAAGGCTTTCTGTGTATTATCTACTTTGTGGCTGACACAAGTGTGCAAGTGGTCATAAAGTGGTCTGAGGACTAGAACAGGGGTCAGGAGAGATATATGAGGCAGGTTATTTCAACACTAGAAGCAAGAAATATCATGGTAAATAAAGATACAGAAATATCACTGAAGTTCCCTGCAGTGACGTTACAATGAGAACTGTGAGGTCACCAATCTGTCACTAAAACCAAATCTCACAACTGCATCAACTTATAGTACACAGAATTACTGATCCTACTACTCTGTGTACCAATGATCCAATACCACCAGCCCCAGTGCTTTCATTTGGCCAGAAGAAAGCAGCTTGTTACCAGGCATGGCAGAAGCAGCACGCCCCTGAAGGGGAGCTCAGCACTGTAGGATGTACATGGAGAAATGAGACAAGGTTCTCTGCTTCACCTGCACTCTACACCTCATCTTACTATTCTGTTCAGGCTGGATATCTTCTGGCTTT
The DNA here is from genome assembly GCA_013397555.1 of Urocynchramus pylzowi. Lineage (NCBI taxonomy): Eukaryota > Metazoa > Chordata > Aves > Passeriformes > Fringillidae > Urocynchramus > Urocynchramus pylzowi. The sequence goes on along the minus strand of VZRH01007024.1, from coordinate 22,184 downwards.
TACTGAGACAAGATTTAACACACTATCATTAGTCTGGTGCTTTTTTCTTGAAGCAGTAGTGTGAGTTTACTGGAAAAGGTTTAGAAGTACAGGCATTATTTAGTTCAGTTCCTTAATACATTTAAAAGCACACCATTAGAGCAGCTGAATAGCAAAGATCCTGCTTTTAAGAAAAAATTGTTCTTGCTTTTTGGAAGTTATTTCCATATTAAACTCCTTTTCCACTTTTGAATTTTAGTTTAGTTTAGTTTTATCTTTCATTATATATTTTCATTTCTTAAGAATACTTAATTATAATCTCAGCCATTTCTAAAACCTCATCTTGATTAACACTAAAAGAGCAAAATGGCAGGAAGGAAGAGGGAAAACTGAACCTCAGAGATTTCTACTCCTTATATATTAAGTACTCAGTCCTGTTCAATGTGCTAAGTCTGAAGTCTGAGTTACACATCTTTTTTAATTTTAAAATTTATTTTCTCAGTTACATTTAAAAATATGCAAAGGAAAAAAACATTGTAATGGCAAAGGAAGAGAAGTTAGGAGACATTTCACCACCAAGCAAGCAGCAACAACTATTGACACGCAAAGAGGTATCACAGGATGTTGTGTGAAGGACAGAAATGTCTTCTAGAATCCCAAAACAATATATTCTTTTCCATTTAAGAAGAGAAAAAGCACTTCAGTGCAAATCCAAGCCACTTTTCTTTCCTTGCAGCAGCAACCCAGTTACAGCAGTATCTTTTATGTGTCAACGACAGATATTTTACTTCATTTTTTCACTTTAGACATTACTCTAACAGAAAAGATGGTTACCCAGCTTTGGGCCATGATGCGTGTTTGAGTAATTTTTCTTCTGATATTTTCACAGCTCAGAGTGGAATATGTGAGCTTAGCCAGCAGAGAAGTAGAAATATCTTCTACATTTGTATCAGTAAAAAAAAACACTGACAAAGTTTCCATGGGTAGATGATCCTTCCTGAACAGTTTATCAAGAAAAAGGGACTTCAAAATACAGTCTTGTCATATTTGGACAAACTTTCTTAAATACACTGTGAGGTTTCCATTAGCATCCAGCACTGTTTCTAGTGAAGTATTTCCCCAATATTTCCCTGTCTGTTTTATTGCTGCTAAGTGAGCTACGAGTCTCAAAATTATTTCCTCAGTTTAGCCTCTAAATTAGAGCCTGTTGTTGCAGGCTGTCTTACTGTGACATGAATTTCAAATTTAATGTTTCATATTATTTCCCTATCTCACACTGTAGAAAGTACCATGCAGCTGCAGATAGCATCAGCTGTGACTAACCAGGAAGGGAGGCAGCAAACTGGATTATCAATATATTCATTCTTTCCTGCTTCACTGTACACCAACAGTAAAAGCATGTGCCCCTGAAGAGCCTGCAGGTACCTTAGCTTCCAAGCAAAAACTGCTTTATTTCCTCAATCCACTATCAATTCATTTTCAAGAATCTTTTCTCTTGTCAAATACTGAGGAGCAGATACATTTCAACTCTGGAAAATGCTGCTTGTTCTTTGTAGTTCCCCACCTGTGAAACACAAATGGCTGTCCCACAAAGGCACCTAGAGAGCATTAACACACTTGTGCTTGGTGCTTACAGTTGGCCAGTTGACATCTCTGCTTCAAATAATATACTGGATATCCAGTAAGGATTAAATATTAACACTAATATCTTAGTCCTTGTCTAGATAAATCTGTTTCAGTCAGAGGAGGAAAGTTCAAGAAGTGAGACAACAGCAAGTGCATCAGTCAGAGCACAAATTCCTACAGTCAAGCACTTTAGTGTTTTTGAAGTTCCTCTGCATGTATCCAGGTGTGTCTTCCCCAAAAGCTTCACACATAACTTCATTTGCTTGAATTTTAACATAAAATCTACAAATCATTTACATGCTTTTGAAATTTATTAGTGGTATAAATTTGAAAATGAAATTTGTCTGGTTTATACTGCTCTCTGCACTTTCATTGTCTCTTTCTGACTGAATAAGCATTCATAGCACTCTTCAAATTATATCCTATGCATGAAGCTGTTCTATCAAAAATAAACATAGTTAAACAAACAGCAAGCTAAAACCAGATGAAATTGATTAATCATTTTCTAAATTGCAGCACTGCCTGAATTTGAGGGGAGGAAAAACCTCCAAAACAATCTGCTGCAAAATATCCCAGCTGACCAGCAAATTTGACATATTTTTTGTGCATTAGAGAGAATTATCTGAGTATTCTGTAGGCAACATCACACTGCAGTGGGATAAGCCACTCTGGCAGGGGTGTTGCAACATCCCAGCCCCTCACAGTTACGTAAAGCTAATTTAATAGGAGGAAAGCTGTGTATCATCTTGGACATTATTCACCACATAAAAAGGGAAAGGTACAGCAGGGCTTGGACCCTAAATATGAATGCTATAAATTCTAGTCCCTCTGATTTCAATAACATTGGACAAGAAATCTAAAAGAAAGCTTTCCTAACTGCTCCACAGGAGATTAAGACTTCTGTTTGGCACTGAATTCTGGTAAGACTTCCTATAAAATTCTGAAATTTTCACTTAAAAATTAGAGAATTTTGACTGAACACAAATACCAGAAATCCCTAAGTAGGTTACCTAAAATGTTATCTATGTCCTCTACTCAGTATTATCTCATTTAACAGAAATGGTCAGTTTAAATTCTTGTGTATAGTATAGCACCTCATGAGATCCCAATAAGACATGGAGGAAAAGTCTAGATGTACGTTCAAGATATTTACAAATTAATATATTTTTTTTTACTCATACTACTACTACTATACATACACTAGTTCTCGTTTTTGATTTCTGAAGAAGAAAACTTAAACCAGTGGAAAAGTAACTGTTTTAAATAAAGGCTATAGAGCAACATTACTTTTTCTTAAATTTATGTTACCCCTTCAAAACCTAAAATACTGCCTGGAATAAAGCTTACAGGTCTGTTGGTTAATGAGTTTAATAAACTGTGTCCCTAAAGACCATGAGCATTATGATGGTAACAAAAGTTCTGCACTGGCTGGGAAGTTGGAAGAAGATGATACTAACAGCTCCCTTCCCAACTAAACCATTCTGTGATTCTATGGAACTGACTGGAAAATGAAAAGACCATCAAACCATGAGAGTTTTGCTTACAGAAATCAGAAATACGTAGAAATTGAAAAGCAACGTAAAAGTCCATCAAAAGGACACCGTAAATGATGACAAACATGGTTTCCATGCTGTCTAATTAAGCATAAAATGAATGGCAAAAGATGATGTAAGCAAAATAACATCTTAAATATTTTCCATTTGAGAAAGTGGCTGACAGGGCAAAAGAAGTTCATCTAAGAAGTCAAGTAATTAAGAATACAGGAACTGATTTCAGAAATGAAAATACAACACTGATTTAGTCCACAAGAGGTGGTTGATATCTAGAATATCTGGTATTTGCCTAATACAAATAGAGGCTAAACAAGAAAGCTGCATAAAACTTCAGCTACCTCATTAAGAATCAAAAAACTTACACAGATGCTTTTTAATAAGGAAGAATGAAAGAAAGCACAGTAGTATTGCTGGAGAATTTCTCCAACTGTTTCTTTAATTTATACATTTGACAAGTCAGTAGAAGAGAGAAATCTATGGTGCAAGATTACTGTTACTGTTACTGGAAGTTACACAAAAACTCAAAATAATTTCTTGTCCTTCTCCCCTCAAATAAATATTTTGCATCCTGTATGCATTATTTAGTCTCTTAAGCCTTCAAGCCACTGCTTAGTGCAGCAAGCTTATAAATCATCTCTCCCCCATCATCCAGCTACCCTTAGAGAAGCATAAAAAATAGCCCTTTGTATACAATATCTCTATGTGACTATAATTATTTTACCATATAAATATATTTCATCTGCAGACTAATATAAGTTAAACTTTATATAGTAGCAGACTAGATCATCAGCAAATGAATGTTTGTGTCTGAACCCAATAGAGCTATTTCCTGATGAAAATTTATTCATGAGACAAGGCAAACAAAACCAGACTGTCCCAAAGCACGTGGTACCACTTTGGCAAAGTCATGGCTTTTATTTTGTAGTCTCCTAAGAGTAAATAGACTTTAAAAGGGTCAGGACCAGCCTCAGGTTCAGCCTGTCACAGAAAATTACAACACGCCCTGCATAATCTCAAGAAAATTCTTCCTATCCTTCTTTATTTCACCTGTTGTTATCATTGATAAAAGATGACAACATTTGTTATGGTTAACTTTCCAGTCTGAAGCAATTACATTTTCTTTTGTCTGCAATGTATTCTAGGAAATAGTAATCACTTTCATTCACATCAGGCTTTCTGGAGGAGGGCTGATCCTTCTGATGACAGAGCACCACCAAACATAGCAGTTTGTGACTGAAAGTGCCAATGGAAAAATAATTACACGGTGCTGAGGAGAAAAAGTTCAGTAAACAATCTACCTCCCAATTGCCCTCAGCTGTATGTTTAAAAAGGACACTGAAGATTACACAGCAAATTGCACTTCATCACAGAAACACAGAATGGTTTGGGCTGATGGGCATCATCTAATCATTATTATTTATAGAGGTGTCCAAATCCAGCTGTCAGAAAGGGTGGCATATTATTGATGAAAATGGCTTTCCTCACCTCAAAGGCCACAAAGGCTTTACTCTCACTCAACTGTTCTTCAAAGAAAATAAGACCTGTTCCTATGTATATCAGTAATTATCATGTGCTGGGCATTTTTCATTTAGAACTGCTTACAGCTGGACATGTGGTATAAAATCCATATGAGCACCAGCAAGTGTTAGTACCTAGGCATTAACTATTCACTGTGACACCTACATGCAAATGAAATGTGTGAGGAAAACCAAGTATGGGGACAGAGACCAAAGAACAGCCTGACTCTGTTAGTGCCACTAATGCTGAAGAGAAGGGGCAACTGATGCAATAAACCTCTGCTCATAAAAATGTTAGACACCAGAATGCACTTGCTGAACTCCAATTCACAGTGAAAAAGAACCTTGGTAATCTTTACTAAAAGATTAGTAAGGGAATGCAGAAATCAGCATACATTGATCTAAGGCAGGGCACAAGTTTTAAGAAAAAGATTATTAAATCTCCAGGATGCTTAGAGAAAGGTATTTGCTATTTTATGGTAGAAAAAGAAACAAGACTGTGTTATTCAAAGCTCTTACTGCAAGCCTCAGCTCCTAACGTTATTGGTACAAATGTAAAATGAGAAGGGAAAAGTAGTAGCACAAGGCTCACTTTTGCTTTTCAATAAAAAATTGAATTACCAGGAAAGGGAATTACCATCAACTATTTAGAGACTATCACAGAGCCAGAACAGTGCTACAATACTAAAGACTATAGGAAAATAAACTTACTGCCTTTACCGCTGCATTTATATTCATATTTCAAAATAAGGATTTTGACATGGATATCAAATATTGTCATGTGGCACATGACAGAGCTTTTCATTTAGGCTGAGTTGTTTGAGTTTGATGTGTTTTTTAAAACCAAGTTCCCTGTCTTCATGACCTCCAGAAAAAGAGATGCCAAAATCAGGGCCATTGTGAAGCCTTTTTGGCACTACATAGATGTAAAAAAACCCAACAAATAAAATCCAAATAAACAAACAAAGAACTAGAAATAANTGAGTTTGATGTGTTTTTTAAAACTTCCCCTGCCTAATTTTATCTGAGTTGAATAAATATAGATGAACTTTAATACGAAGGCAAAGGACACATCTCATCTGGTGTGACAAGCTGAACCCCCTCCAGGGTGTCCATCTACGAAGGAAGTCATATTCTATCTTTTCCAGTCCAATTCTGAGAAGTGACAACACTCCCCAGAAGACATTCATGCACTTGGGCAGATTGTTGGTCTTGCCATGGCAAAATCTGGTCAAATGACTTTTCCACCTGGCTTACCTGAGCCAAGACAACGTAAGCAGGTCCTGAAACTCCACTTTCACAGGGTGAGAGTCTGCCTGCTGTGCTAAGAGATTACTTGACTGTTTACTATTTTTATATGTATCTTAATATCTCCAAATAGAAGTAAACACGCTCATGCAGGAGTGTGATCATCTAACACAGCTAGTATAGCTTTACAATGAATATTTATATGATTTCTCTCATCCTTCAATTTCAGTCATCAGATGTTAATGTCAAATTTCTTTTTTCTGAGTAGCAGCAGCTTGCAAAATAACCAAGTTCCCTGTCTTCATGACCTCCAGAAAAAGAGATGCCAAAATCAGGGCCATTGTGAAGCCTTTTTGGCACTACATAGATGTAAAAAAACCCAACAAATAAAATCCAAATAAACAAACAAAGAACTAGAAATAAAACCAACAATTAAAAAAAAAAAAACAGCCAACAAATGGTTAGAACCACTTCTGTGTTTCATTTTGTGATGTGTGTTTGTGGACACAGCTGTACAATGCCCAGTTCCATTCTCATGGACAGGAATAAGCTTGTTGGCAGTGGTGGGACAAGCTCTGCTCCTGTGACTGCAGAGCCTGCAGGAAGGCACTGCCCACCAGGCTGCAAAGCCAGCCAAGCTGCTCCCCTGGGGATCAGGACAGGGCATGAGTTTGGTGAACTGCTTTCTGTCTTTCCATGACACCTGTAGAATCTCTTGGTTTTGATTAAGTTCCATTTTAGTCCCCTGTCAGAAAAGGTGGGCATCCTACAGGGCATCTTCCTGCACAAACCTCTTCTGCTACCTATAATGCTGCATGCATTTAACTGCATATATTAATGTATATTAAATGTGATGTTTCATTTTTACAGTGCTCCTCTTAATGGAGCCTGAGACAATATACAATATTTCCTATAGGTTTTGGCTTGATCTTTAGTGTATTCTGTCATTCTCAGCTCCACGTTTCTTCACCGTGACTAGAGCTGTCAGATGCTGCTGGAGAACTTTGCACAGATGCATTGCCTCAGGTGAGTCTGTAAAAGCTTCCTTCCTTTCAGAAAGGGGCTTCCTATAGATGGTATGGAACAAACTTTGATGTTTAACATTGTAGAGGCATTAAAACATGTTATTACAAAAATACAAACAATTCAAGCATCACTTCAATTTAAAGATCAAGTATTTTCTCAGCAGGAAAAAAACAGAATTACTTATACACTCTATAGTCTTTTTTAATCATCTTCCTTGATTAAATATTGTTTTATCTAGGCTTTAACTTTTGGAAACAAAAGCAACATATCCTCCTTTGCTAGACTGGAGACTGTCTTGTTAAATAGCATAACTATATTACCAGAATGCCTGCTGATACATGATTCACACCATACATTTCAAAATCACCAGCCCTGCTTTCATTTATTATCCTGACGGCTTTGCTGCTAACAAAAGACAAATATGCAAGCGTAAAACCAGACTGCTCCCCTGCATTAACATGGCCAAATAACAGCCCTTACTGGTAGACTGCCTATACAAGCACTCACTGCACAGTCACACAGCACATAGAGTAATTAAAGCAGTGAATTTTTCTCTTTTTGCAAAGGTAGGAGGACAATGAGGCAAGTAGAATGAGCTTTATTCTAAAAATGACCTCACAGTGGTATTTCTCCTAACAGACCACTATTTGCATTATTGATTTTTCCAAAAGTTACCAACTGGTGGTCACCTTGACTAAATGTCAGACTCTTTTAAATGTCATTTACAAAGGGGCCTGGCTTTCAATTATGTGTGCAGATGAACAAAAGGTTCCTGGGATCATCTGAAGTAAATCATGACCCTAACTTATCTCTGGCTGGTGTGATTATATCAGTCCAGTGGGTTTTAGTATTAGGACAATAGACAGGAGCTCATATTTGCCTTACGTGTCTAATATAAAGATTCCTCATGGGTGAAGCAGAGATTTGGAGCTCAGAGAGAACCAGAACTCAGCAGAGAAGCAGCAAGGCTCAGGTTCTGTCCCAGTTCTAGCACAAGCCACCACCAAGCGTCCCTCAGTACCCAGGAGGAGTCAGTCCCTGTCCTTCCCACCTGACCCAGCTGCACTCCCACCTTCCCTTCAGCCAAGTAAATTTCTGTCTCCTGCTGTTCCCTGAAACCTGTGCCTGAGAGCCCTTCTGCTCTTTGGAACTGCACAACACTGCTGGAGGATGTCAGATTAGCATTTCTGCAATGTCTCCAAAACCTTAGAAACAAAAAAAAAAAAAAATAGTATTTGTCTTGTTTCATTACTTGATTAGTATTAGTAAGGCCAATCTCTCTCACAAGTTTGCATAACTGCTTAGAAAATTCAGCTGTCTGCAATCTAATTTTCTGGGAGAGTGAGAATCCTATAAATACCTATTCTTTCCAGTAAAACAAAGAACAAATAATTATTTATTCTAAAGCACTGAACATTGACAATTTTCTCAGCTACTTTTGGCTTAGCACATCGCAGACAACTTGCAAGACTCAAGTTAGAAAGATCTGGGGCTAGAGTATGATTGCTTCAGAGGTGTACAGGGGTCTGAAATTATCCTGCATGGCAGGTGGGAGTCCTCCAGTCAGACACTGTGGGAGCAGACAGCATCCAGCACAGGGGTGATTCACCTGAATGCCAGCTCTGAGATAGCCTTGAGCTGAGGGCAGCACAGTCACCTCCACCCTGCACAACTTGGCATAGTCCTAGGACTGCTCAAAATAGTGACAGAACACCAATATTTTGGGTGAAAGAACTTAGAGCTTAAAGCCTAAAACAGGCTTACAGTCTAAAATATTTGCTTTCTCTGTGCCTTTTGGTAACTGGACTATTAACAGATTACTGCTATCAGTAGTAATCTGATATCAATTTTAATTCCTACATGTTGTGTCCAAATATTTGACTCTTATGAACTCTTTCCAAAGCTAGCAGTTTACAAAAATTAGTTTGAAAACCAAAAATTTACCTGTTATGCTTTTGTTGCATAGTCACCTACTGCTGCACAATCACCCTCTGATCTAAGTCCTTGCTGGTGTGCCCTTCCTGGTGCAGGAAGAAGTGGATTCCATGCTGATTTGCCATTGGAAGTCTGACCTTGGTATCTTCTGGAATTTCCAGTGTCATATTAAAAACAGCTTGGCTAATGCTCTATCTGGTCCTCATTAAATTTTTGCAGTATTCTTAGCCACCATGGAGCCTACAGTTCACAAACATCTTGTTTATTATCTAATTTATTACCATATAAATTTAAAATAGTTCAATGACCAAAAACTCAAGTTTCCAAAGTTTGAGAATTGGATTCAGGATTTTGACTCACACCCACTATTAGTAAACAAGGTCTCTCTTTAAATAAAAAGTTTGCTGTCCTTTTTGATGTAAGCACAAAGGTTTTTAATGAGAGAAAACACTGTAACAGAAATGTGTAAAGCAAGGTTCTGCCACAGTAATACATGGTTTTTATGACATTGGTGCATTTTTTCCACTCTAATTTGAGTGCAAAACTATACATACATAGTACATCTCTTTGCATTAACTATTCTATACATTAATTACATTAATCCAGAGTCTCTTACAGTAAAAACTTGAGATTTCATGTCACATGTCACATTTACCTTAGTGATAAAAACAAAAATCTGTGCATGAAAATTGATGTTAATTTGCAGTTATGAACCTTGCATGTCTAAAAGCTGTGCCCCTTCAAATAGCCTGTTCCAAGAGGAGGAGGAGAAGAATCATGAGGCACACTCATGGTCTATAAATGGCACACAGTATAAAAGAAATAGGGAAGGTGCTTTTGTAACACACCAGCAAAAATTGTTGCCAGCCAAACATGATTCCTCAGCCTTCTCTGAGAAACTCTCTACAATGACAAGTCACCAAAGATGAGCATTCTGACACATCCTCACCCTAATTTGTTGTCATTTACTTTCAGTAAGTGACACTCACAGTAAACACTCTCTCCAGGGTTTGCTCACCTACCCTGCTCTAACACTGAAGACTTATCACAGTTTCAAATTCCAAACACAATTAAATTAATGCTTAGGATCATTTTAAGGCATGACGAGTGGAGTGGCACCTGGGACAGCAATCACAAGATGAAACGGACACACATCCCTAACATTTTCTCACCTCAAACCCCTGTCTTCCCCAGGCATTTGCAAGGGGAATAGTCCATTTCAAAAACACATTTCCTCCAGAATTCCATATGTATCCAAGTGTTTGTACAAACACTGCTGCTTACTAGAGTCTAATAAAACTATCTGCTGCTGAAAAGAGTTGAGCAGAGGTCAACTGCAGAAGGTGTGATTTTGCATTTCATCCTCCAGAATCTACTGCTCAACTAATTTCTAAAATTAGTTTAAATTCTAAATTAATTTCTAAAACTAAACTTCACCTAAAACTAACCTTTTGAATGAAATCTCCAACACTTCTTAGAGGGTGCATCACAAGGGCTCAGCTCTCATTCTCAAACCACTTTGCTTTCTCATCTTTCCCAGCCCATTAGTGCAGGAGAAGGAGCTATTTAAGCCAGATTTCCCTATTCCTTACAACAGGTAAAATAGGTCAGCGAAAGTCCAAGCTGCTCCTTTGCTCTCAGGCTGTCAGGGTTGATATGGTGAGGAGCTGCTGGCACGTGGCCCCTTCTCCCATTGCGGGACTTTGGCCTCCCAGCATTAAAAGAGTTAATTCAAGGTGCATTACAGACACCTAAAACTTTTTTAAAGCCTCACTAACTTTTTCCAAGTGAAATTCAACCTCACAAGGAGAATAAATTAATCAAATATCTTCCAGAACCCATCATTAAGTCAGTTGTTCAAACTATGATGAAAAGTACACCTTCTAAAGAACACTAATTTAATGGCAATATGTCTATTAGCTCCTAGTGCCATAAATCCTGATCAAAAATAGATTCTATTGTACATATTACTTTTCATTTTATGGAAAAGATCTTAAGAAAATGAATTAGCATCAGGAATTGAAGGAATTTAAATTTAAAAGGACACACATCCCCCATCACCATGTCCACGTTCCAAAGCTGAAAACAGTAAAACAAGGCTCTAAAGAACTCAGTTATTACTATCCCACTAGTTTTCCATTTTTTACAAATACAGGTTTCAATTAATGCATTCCACTATAGAGTACAGACATGTGTGCAGTTTTTATAGGTTCCTTTCACCCAGTAAAGTTGCAAGGAGGAAGAGCAAAGGATGTTTTCTCACTATATAGTTTCAGATTCGTCTCCAATTTTCTAGGAAAATCCCAGTGCAAATAGAGTGAGAGCATAGGCAATGCTTTGTACTGGAACTTTTTTCATCCACTGGCCTATTATTACTTTATTTCAACTATAATTTATCAATTGACTGGAAGAAAAAAGACTACTACATGCTTCTCTGTGTCCAGGTAAATACACTCAGAAGGCCACAGGATTCAGGAAAGAGGGTTCAGCACTGAAAAGCAAGGCATCAAAGGAACTACCAGCAGAAGATGAGAAACCATGGACTATATGGCAGCTATAGATACCAAGAACATTAAACACAGAAAACCTAAAAAATAGGTACAATGTGGAGAAGCAAGTAAGAGAATGAATAGGCTTGAATAAAGGAGGTAATGCATCGTGGTAAAAACATTCCTGAAGTGATATTAAAAGACCAAACAAAACTATGGGGAACGTCTAGTATGAACACAGGAACAGAAAGAAAAGCAGGAGGATAAGCTTTTGTAGAGTACTCCTGGATAAATCTCTTTAATGTAAGGTTTTTAAAGGGGAAAAAAAACATCTCTTGAAGCACATATACCACCACTGCACTGCCTGGAACTTTTGCTGAAGCCTGCAACACTATCCAATTTAAAGAGCAAACTAAACCATTGCAAAGCCACTGTTCCAAAACAGGGGAAAAAAGCTGTGAAGTCTTACCACAGAATTTGGAAGAACCACCTTGTTCTCAGATGACTAAGCCCATGTACTTTTCCTTCCATTTACCTGAACACAGCATTCAGTAATTACAATGTACCTGTGGCAGCACAAGAGATCTTTCCCTCCATTCCCAGCAAAATTTTAGCTAATGTGCAATACCAACAAAGAGTCAAATGTTCCTGTGTCTTCCAGCAGCAGTTAGAGTTAAAGCTGTAATTTAAGGACTTAAACTCAGCAGAGCAGCACATCCTTGAGTGTTTCTCTTGAACAAATGTACCTCTGCTGAAATACTCTCCAGTATCTCCTTGAGTGAGAGAAAACACAAACTCATTTCATGTCAGAAGGAATCCAAACTTCTCAGCTTTCTTCAGTTGACACAGATTCCTAATAAAGGTGGTGTTCACTCAGCTCCTGCCTTGCCCCTTGCAGCACTTCCCTCTTAGCTTTTTTTTTTATTATTCTTTATTTTATGTAAATAAAACCTTATTTCCCTTTATTTGAGGGTGGCTCAGATAACCATCCGAAGTTACAAATGTAGCATTACAGGGCTTTTTTGTCTGGGGCTTTTTTTGTGGTTTGAGAGTTTCTGCAGCTGTGTCACATTCAAAACTCAGTCGTTTGTTCTGTCCCAATGAAAGACAATTTAAAATAGATGACTCCCAAATTTGGATTCATTTAAATTCTATACAGAATGTAGTTCGACAAGATTGCAGTCCTTTTTTGGCACACTTTTCAAAGCTATTCTAGTAACAGAGTTTACTCAATAAGAAGCCATAACTTTACACAATTATTAGGGAAAACAAATATCAGATAAAACTTGCTTTTGAAAATTGTCTCCATATAATCAGGAAGTAAATTTCAAATTCTTTCTAAGTATACAAATAGTTTTGAATTGTGACATCATGTAGTTAGAAGAACCACTATCAAACAGGAAAAATACCCTAGCAGAAGACATTCCTGAAAGAAAAAATATTGTTTAGCTCTTAAAAGTTTTTTAAAAATATATATTTCAGAAAAGACTGATATAAAGATCCAAGTACAGAAAAGTCAACTCTCAATAAATACCTTATTTTACCAGCTCTAAAGCTTTGTTAGCCCAACACAATCCTAAGAATAAAGTTTAATAGTTGATTACAGACATTCTCTGAAAATAGCTCAGGTCCAAACAGCTTTTATCCACCATCCAAACCAATACTAAATCTAATTCAAGTAACCTCGAGGCAAGAGTTTATTACTTGATTTGTGCAGATATATTGGAAATTATTAGAAGCCACCGTTTCTGATATATAGAGATATGCTGAAACAGTCCACTTTACTCAGGCCCTTGCCCTTAAAGCACTCCTCTCACCAAAAAAAAAAATATATATATAAAACTCCAAACAACATTATAATCTGAGAAAAAAAAAAAATCACACACTTTTTGTCTTAAATAGACAGGAACCATTTTTCAGCTTGCTCTTGCCACAGGGCTCTTTGATGAAGACCTTCTGCCAATGTATCAGAACTCAAGACCTATGGTGCCACTCCCTGGAGAGCCTGTGTTTGATATCACACCTATCGTGGTTATGAGGATATCATTTTCCACACAATTGTGTTGCCACAATGTTATTGGGGTTTGTGTTTTAGAAAGGATTTTGGTCTTCTAAGAAACACAGGGGGACACAATTGACCTGCTTGCCATCTGGAGACTGCAGAGGGGTTAGCTGGCCAGGAAATCCTGGTGAGAAACATTTCTAGGAAGTTGACCTGCTCTGTCTTACCAGTTAGAGGCTTATAGTGGAGAGAACCATTAGAAAGCTTCTTTTCTTCCCTAGCTCCTTACAAATACTTTTATGTTCAATTACAGGCTCAGAATTACACAATTTATGTTCCAGCACCAGTTTGTCAACTGGAAAATAACCACAAGCTACAGGGTGTTATGGTATGGCTGAAAAATCCTGGAAACTGATTGTAAATGAGTTCATGAGCTGTAAACATCCCAGGGGCTCCAAGACACCCTGAATCTGAAAGTTTCTAAACATTAAAAAACTTTAAAGCTGTCTGCTCTCTTTTCCCCATCCACCACCCTTCACACAGACTTGAAAACCAAATCACGTACTTGCCATTAGTGATAAAGAAATACCATAGAATATTTGATCAGGGCCCAGCTCAAAACTCACTGCAGTCATTGGAAATTTTCCTGCTGCCTTCTGTAGGTACAAAATTAAGAGACAATGCCAAATGCTGAGTTTCAGCATGAGAGGAACTTCCAGCCAGCAATACATACAGAAAAACCACACTCTGAAAGGCTAAACCCATCCAGGAAATTACTTCTTGGGTAATTATCTTTACTTTTATGCAGAAGGGGGCTGTCAGCATCTGATCACTGTAGTCAGTTCAAGCTCATTTACAGGTGCTAATCAGAGCAGATTCAATCTCACCTTTTATAGCTTATTAAATCTTTGAAGGCTTCTTTATAAAAAGTGCTTCCTTGCAAAGAACTCAGTACATTCAATTCCAGTTCATTCAGTAGAAACTGAATGGGTTTAGCAACCTTCAGGAGTCAGTAGTTTCTTAGGTTTTTAAAGCCAGAATAGACCCTTGTGACCACTTAGTCAGGCCTTCTGCATGCAATTTCACTGCAGTCCTGAGAGAAGCACCTAGAATGCAAGCAATTACGGACAGAATGAGAAGCAGCTGCCCAAGGCGAGCAGCTGGGTGGGTTTTTGTTACATTTTTTCCCAAAGTTTGCTACCTAGAATGTATTTTCAGTACTGCTGCAGGGAAGGAGAGTGTGTGTCTGTGTGTGTGAGGGGTTTTTTTGTTTTTTGACACTAATTGCTCATGACAGAAGTGCAAATAAAATGCAATAACACTTAGCTGATTTATGGACAACGACTGCTTAACTGAATGCTTATGATGAAGATCTGAAATTTACCTTGCAGTCCATGGGGGTCACTAATGAAGTTGGGGTTAGGGTATTTTTTAGCTGTGATGTAAAACCAGTTAGGAGCAGCCACACAGAATAATGGTAGAGAAGGATCAGCAAACTGGTTTAACTGCATTTAAACTGCTGCTGGATTACTCCTAAAATTTTTGAATGTGCTAATCAATATTAAGTACCTTGTCTGGAGGAAAGCTACTCAATTCAAAAACTACCAATCAATTCACTATCAAAGCAGTTTGATTTATTAGCACCACAATCAGCAGTACAGGCAGGAAATATCCAGAATCAATATCAGCAATCACACACATAAACCTCAACTTTACAAGGTATTAACACACACCTACTAATTTTCTAAGCACTCTTCAAGAACTAATCCCCAAAAGCTGCAATCCCCTCAAGTTATAAGTAGTTATGGGGCATTCCCTCACTCTTGCAGAGGTCCAAGTTCCCTATTCCCACACATTCCTGGGAGCTGTGGTTGCTGCAGCTTTCCTGCTGCTGCTCCCTTCAACCCCTAATCCCCAGACTGGTGAGAAAGCCAAAAAAGCAAAGATTAAAGACTCCCAGTAAGAATCTCTTAGCAAGTCTTTACACAAACATTAAGGACAGCAATCTCCCACTGATTTTGCATTCCAGCAAATACACCAAGGTAAGAAAGACATAGGAATAGTTTGAGATCATTATTATTATTATTACTGGAACATCACTATAAGTATAAAACATTCAGATAATATAATAAGACAATATTTCATTCACCAGTGACATTTTCAAATTAAAATGAGTATTTTTGAAAATAGAAGAGTTGCTGCAAGGTATCAGGCTAAGTTAGATTCTGTCAATGTAGAGAGAGCACTAAAGAAAAATAAACTGAATAATAAATACTATAATAGCATGAGCTCTGTATTTGTTGAAATGGCAGTGAATCAAACTAATCAGATTTTTCCAGTGACCTTTCCAAATAGATGTGTAAAAATTCTGAGGCACAAAATTGGTATTGTTCATCACATCATCTTACAATAATATATGTGGCAGTACTATAAGATGGCAAGCACTAGTAATAACTAAGTTTTTGGGTCTTTGATCCTGTTCGTATTCTCAATGGAATGACCACCTGTTATCTGATATAAGCACACTCTCTTAAATACCAGTACAAACAGAGGAAGAATTTTCTCAATGTCTACAAATTTGACAGAATTCCTTCATCATCGTCTTCCTAAGCTACTAAAATTCTGTTTGTGACTGTGAGACGAAGTGAAAACTATTGTCATTTTTAGGTAGTATAGAATAACTTTAATATTTAAACTTAAAGGAGCTGTGTAATTACCAATGCCAGTGAGTCATGCTCTTTTACAGCAAGATATTTTCATTCATTTTATAGAGGAAAATTTGCAGAGGCACCACAACTGAATTTTATGCAATTTCTGACAATAAAATGTGTTTGGGTTATTGCTGTATGAATAAACCATTTCCCAGAGAAAGCAATATAGTTTCTAAAACATATTGCACAAACTCACCAGCTAACACCCCAGAGGAAAACCATCATTAAAAAAGCAATTTGGTAAGTCTGATTCCAAGAATTCTACCAGAAGTGCATCATCTAAACAGAATTACTGAAGTCAGTTCTATGATGCAAAGATTGAAATAAAAGCAGAAATCAATACCAAAACAAACACAGGAAAAAAGAAAAGAGGTACTGAAGAAATAAATCTGGCAACTCTAATACTTCACACAGAACATGCTGTATTTCTATGTATTTGTATTTTACATTGCATACATTAAAACATAGATCTTTTTATTAGTCTGAAAAAGCAGCTGAGTGTTTCATTGTCACCAATGTTTTCAGATAAATATGCATAAGGAGAGAGAACAGATCTGGACATGGCAGAACTCTTTGCCCCAGGAGGCAATGACTGCCCACCCATTTCTGAAACAGGGAATCTGTGCTTCCTTTCATATATGGACAGCTACACCCAAAGTTTCACTGCTTTTTCACAGGATGGGGAACCTATTTTTCCCAAAACAGTCAAGTGACAGGGAGAACCTTTCTTTGTGGTCACAAATTTTATAACTTACAGTCAATCACAACTGTTTCATTTCAAGATCTGTGGAATTTTCTGGATATTCTGTGGAGGTCTGGCTCCTATTCAGATGAGATTAGCTTTCTTACAAGATAAAATACCTAAAAAGTCAGATTTTAAATCCTTTCTACTTTCTAATCGTGTGTGCATATAATGTTAGCAATATAATTTAAAAAAATGACTTTGGGAATGATAGAAAACTCATTATTAAGATCAAAATTACAGACTAGCATATCCAATAATTATCTTTTTATTAAGTACCTAACAAATACAGTCTTTTAAGGGTTTACATGAGGAGCTCTGGTTTAGACAATGTTTTTGGTTCCAGAATTTA
Source organism: Urocynchramus pylzowi (assembly GCA_013397555.1). Classification (NCBI taxonomy): domain Eukaryota; kingdom Metazoa; phylum Chordata; class Aves; order Passeriformes; family Fringillidae; genus Urocynchramus; species Urocynchramus pylzowi. Next base: position 5,004 of record VZRH01007024.1, on the reverse strand, counting down.
ATTAAAGATTTAAAACTCATTCTATTTTGTAAGAAAGACTGATGTGAAGACCATAGAAATATATCTGGAGGTGCTCTGGGTGCCTTTAAGGAGTTTTATGCTCAAGAATCCAAATGAAAATAAACCACGGGTTTAAAAAGCAACTGTTCCTTTCAGATTCTTATGGCACCACAAAATTAATTTGAGTCAACCCAAATATCCAGGCAAGTCCCATAGTGGCTGAAAGAACAGTTTGAGCAATTCCTGCACTCTTCTATATTCAGATTTTTCATAAATACATGATGCCTGAAATTCACATTTTCAAACTAACTTTTATACTACTGCAAGCTTAAAAACCTATTTAAAGTTACTGCTACTGTTTGTATCCTCCCTTGGTAGGCAATCCCCTGGCTCTGGAGTGCAAAGGCACAATTATCTTTTCATATTCCCCATCTTCAAAGCTATGCAACCAGACACCTGAGCACCATGTCTGAAATCTTTATTTGCTAATAATACTTGAAAGGAGAATTTCTGATTAATTCTATAAGTGTCATTCTTTCACTTCCTTGATATAATCACTTACAATTTAATTATAGGAATAGAACTAAATTAGAAATTAAACCTAGACTGGCTATTATTTCTCTTGACTGGCTCAACTACATCTTATTTTATTCCTCAACAGCCTATGTTGTGTATAAGACACACAAGTGCTTCCTTTACCCTTCATTTTCCAGAAAAGCAAGTTAGGTATCAAGGCACAAACCAAATACATAACATACATGGATAACTTTTGCAGATTGCAAGTCTACAGATACCACAGGAATTTGAATTTATTACAGATTTTCATGCAGAAAAAGAAGAACTAGCCATCTGAGAGCTGGAGATCCTTTTGATCATTTTATTTCTGCTCCACATGCCTGTGCTCAAGAGGCATTTTGTACTCATTTATACAGGAAATGAAAGGAACTCCAAAAGCACAGATACAATCTCCTTCAATTGAGAATATTTTTCCTGCATTTTGTTTGAAATTCCAAAAAATATCAATAGCTTTATCTGTACAGTCTAATAAGTTCAGGTTTCAGGGGTGCCTTATTCCTTAAGAATTGATGAAAGCCTCCATTTCTCATAAAACAGTGTTTAAAACAGACTGGAAAACCATATTGTGCCTTTCAGGTCTTTTTGGCACAAAAAGGAATCAACTCAGAAGTCCAAATCCCTAACAAGAATTCAGAAAAAGACACTTTCAAAGAGAATTCTACATTTAAATTTGAAGCTCCATGAAGGGAGGGCAAGGGGAAAAAAAGAATAATCCCTAAGACAAGCCTAAAACAGGAGTTATTGCTGAGCCATGGATACTCCAAGCTCCACCTCAAGGTTTCCTATGCTGCTTTGCCTTTAAAAGAGCAAAATACTCCATGCAAATCAAGACTGGTTAGTCCTTAGATAAGATCTTAAACATGGGTCAAGTCTGTGGATGACATCTTCTTCCCTCCCCTCATAAATGAGGTTTGAACTCTGAAGTGTAATTAGCTTCAATCGTTAATTCCAACATTCGGATAAATTAGAAATGAGAAGTGGTGAAATTATGATTTTCAGAGAACTGGTGACTGAACCATAAGTTACATCACAGGAATCTCACAGACAATATATTATGTAAATATGTGAGCTTAGCAGGAATGTTGAACTGCTATTTCTTCCCTCCAGAAATATTAGATACATTTAACCTTCTGTATTAGTTAATATATGTATGATTGAAGAGGCAATTATTTTTCTAACAAAAATGTTTATTACTGGTTATGAAGTTTGTCTACTGAAGGAAAATACAGGGGGGAAGAAGAATATTTACATACCCGATACCCCCTAAAACATAGAAAAACAAAAAAACCCAATGAGATAATATGGATTTTCTGTACATTTTTTTCCCCAAAACAACATCATATAAACACTCAACTGGGCCATCTCTTGTTATGTTTTGTATCAGGCTATTTCCAGATAACTCATATCAAATCAGCCTCTCAGAAGCTGTTGGTTCAAGTTGCAGGTTATTCATTAAACAGAGGGTACACTAGCACAAACATACCTACTTTGATAGGCTTACACACTAGATTTAAATAAAAGCACATTACAGTAAGAAGATAACTTAGAATCTAGTGGCACTTCACAGGGTCTTTTTCTTGAAATTACAGGGATACAACAAAGGCAAGCCCACTCCTTTACAAGAAGCAAGGTCACCATTTTATCTCACAGAATGCTGATGGGATCACTGTCTGTATCAGTCTAAAAGTAGTACTGAAGCTCAGGATTTTTGCTGGCAACTTAAAAACTGAAAAATATAACATCTGAAGCATTTAACTCCCTGATTTCAGGTCCTTCCCAGCTTTCAATCTCCCTCTATTCCATTTCTTTAAACAGAAATTATGCCTTAGAAATGGTTTAATGGTTCTATTCTCTCAACTAAGAACTAATAATAGTGAGGAGAAAAGATCAGACAATGTACACTCCATTTACAGACTCTAAATGAGTGTGCTTGCTAAAGCAAATACAAGAGGATGTAAAACCACCAAGTCATACAAGAATAGAAGAAGCAGTCAGTGGAAAATTACTTGAAAACTGAAGTTCATGAAACAAGTCAAAACCACATAAAACCTATAACACTTTGAATAAAGTTGGGTAATGAGTGCTTAATTACTTTTGTAGTTAACTGAAGTGTCTTAACAGAATTATCAACTTTCAGACCAGGTGTGGATGAAATCTTGGCATTATAGTTATGCTGCTTGAATTAAACAAAGTTCAGAATTGATTAGTTTAGCTGGTTTTACTTAAGCAAGCTTTTCTTGCATGCAGTAAAGGCATCCAGCTCCTCCATTCATTGTTCTCCCTTCTTTCAGTGGATGTTTTTATGCAGATTTTGGGAATCTCGCATCAATAGCAGTTTGTTTCTATTGTAATAATAAAAATTATGTATGTACACATATGCCAAAAATCACTGTTATTACAGAGTTGTAACAAAATCTAACAAACGCCGGCTCTGAGAAAAAAATCCATTTTCTTCCTGAAAGGATGTCAAAATTGCACACATTTTTCCTAGCAGTTGCAAACCTCACCAAATTAGAGTTAACTTGTCAAAAAAAAAAAAAAAAAAAAAAAAAGGTAATTTCTGTTCTGATTATTGTGCCCTGATTGCTGTGGATGTGGTACAATACAGGATACTTTCAAAGTGGTATTGGGCTTTTCTGGGTAGATTTTCATCAAATACTGGAATAAATACTTTAAAAATCCAGTAAGCTTAAATTAGTTCACTGCAAGTTCACTCACAGCAGAAGCAAAGAAATCTCGGTTCCTTAAGTTCCAGATAACAGGAATCTTGGGAGGAATTTTTCTGAATGTCTATGCAGACAAGCATTCCCAAGGACACAGGCAAGTCCCATATTAGGGCACATATTTCAAAACATGAATTTAGGAAACCTCTTCCTTGAAATGCTTCTTTTGTGGCAAGCAAATACACACAGGAAGAGGAGAACACTCTATCCTTTGGAATGTAAAGATGTATATACTGGACCTTCTCTGAGCCAAAGACAGTTTTGGCAGTAATATTTGCATAAAGAAAATTTTAAAGATACTAATCAGCTCTAAATTATTAAAACCTGTCAATTAGAAGTATAATGAATAATGTATGAAACATTATAAAAGGCATTTCTTGGAATTTTATCTGAAGGACTAATCAAGGTTAGTGGTGACAATATGGAAGTGTTCATTACTTTTTTTCTCTCCTGCAAAGGATAATAATTAGTGCTTCCCAAAGAGCTCTAATTGGAACAGTGAACCTTTTTTTTTTCTTTGAAAAGGGGATTCTGAAATTGTCCATGTTTCACCAAAAGCAAGCGATCAGAATAATGACAATTTTCATTTACTAGACAAATTGGGCTTTTAACTCAACTCCCTCCTTTTTCACAATAATTAATGACATTCCTGCTCAGTTCATCTGGAATACATCACATTAGGATAGACAGATTACAGTGAAATACAGTGAAAAAGGGAAGTGAACTGGGAAATTCATACCAGTATCTCCTTCCTGTGTGTGCTGCCATTAGCAAGAGTAGCCAGGCAATAGCCATGAGTTACTGTCCCAATAAATAAGAAGGCTGAAGATCAGTCAGGGCTTTTTTTCTCATCTGTTTAGTTGTGGGGTATTTTTCATGCTGCTTGTGTAACCTTTGCCATATGAAAGCATGTCAATCCCAGTTTACACTGATTGTGTTCTCACTGAAGCTGGGTGGTTGTGACCAGGGACTGCACATCTGCAGCCTGCCCAGCTCGTGGAAAAGGCAGGATTCCTTCTTAGCTCCAGAGGCACAAGAAAATCTGTTAGTGACAACATCTGTGTGAATGCCAAGTTCAGTCAGTCATGCATGCTCCATGCCTCAGCACCTGGAGGAAACAGGCAGAGGAGTTCATGTCCTACCTTTTATCATGAGGAGTTTATCCATCTTAGTCCTGATAGCTTCTTGCCAAGTAGCCTCACTTCCAGACAGTTTTAGCAGAGATTTAAAGGAGATTTTGACTTCTTTGCTGTAGATTACTTTCAGTTCAGCTTTACTGAACACTAAGTACCTCCCAGTCACTACATGGTGCATAAATTTTAGATTCTCTTTCAAGAAAATTAGATTTTTTTTCCCCCCCGTTTCATTTCTTGAAATATACAATTTTTTTTATTATTATTATTATTATTNTGTTTCATTTCTTGAAATATACAATTTTTTTTTTTTTTTTTTTTCCTGAAAGGGATGAATAAAACATCAGTTTCATCTCAAACAGTTATTCACTTATGGGTAACTGAAGACCACATCAGTGTTATGTATCATTATGTATACCATATGGCTTTCCTGCAGAAATGAGTTTTAGGAGCGTAATTATCAACAATGCTTAGTGGCAATATGTTCCACATAGTTAACAAAAGAATATCATCAGTGATGTGAGAGAAGGATTAAGACTATTTTAGAATATTATGCAGTATAAACAAGGCCA
>VZRH01007022.1:5981-17425 GCA_013397555.1 Urocynchramus pylzowi | reverse complement strand
CGGGATGCCCGCGGGAGGATCCTGGGCTACGCCGTGAGCGCCGAGAGCGCCGCGGGAGCGCGGCTGCTGTGCCTGACCGCGGGCACCGAGTGCGCGGTCCTGGCGCCGCCCGGAGCCCGCAGCCTCCTCGTCACCGCCCGCAACTCCAGAGGGGCCTCGCGGCCGGCCAGCATCCCCCTGCGGCGGGCTGCAGCCCGGGAAGGGACGGGCGCCGCCGGGAAAGGCGGGGGGGCGGCGGGGAAGGGGCNGGCGGGGCTGCGCCGGGAAAGGGCCCTGGCACAGCTCTGCCCGCCCCACCCAGCGGGCACAGAGCCCTCTCCAGACAAGTGCCCTGGAGGTGCTCCACAGCTGGATGTGGAATCAGGGAATTCTGGAGTGGGTTGGGTTGAGAGAGGCCTCAGAGCTCAGCTCATTTCATTGTCCCGTGGCAGGGACACCTCCCACTGCCCCAGGAGCTCCAAATCCATCCAGCTTGGCCTTGGGCACTGCCAGGGATCCAGGGGCAGCCACAGCTGCTCTGGGAATTCCAGCCCAGCCAGGAATTCCCAATCTCCCACCCAGCCCTGCCCTCTGGCACTGGGAGCCATTCCCTGTGTCCTGTCCCTCCCTGCCTTGTCCCCAGTCCCTCTCCAGCTCTCCCAGAGCCCCTTCAGGCTCTGGAATCTCAGCCCTTCACCCCCTAAGGCTGCAGCAGCAAACTTATTTTTAAGTTTGCCCTGCCCGTGTTGTCTGGCACAGCAAAGGGTGCCAGGCTGCTCCTCTGCTCCAGAGCAGCTCCTGCAGCCTCTGCCAACCCCCACTGGGAGCTGGGTCCTTGCAAACTGAAAAAGAAGGAGGAAAAAAATCCTTTCTAAATCCTTTCAGGGCCACCTCATGGTCCCCGTGCCCTGGGCTGTGGTTTTCCCCACAACCACGCTTTGCTAGTTCTGAAAAACGTCTCTGAATGAGCAATGGGAGGGGAAAGTCCCATCCAAGCAGAGGACAAACACATGACTAAAAAGCAACTGAAGAGAAAGAAGGTGGAAAGCCCTGTCAGAGCTCTGGTGTTTACCAGAACCCAGCACGTTTCTGGGAAGCAGCAGCAGCTGAAGCCCTTCAGGGCCGTGGCAGAGCCGATGGTGTGGGTCTGGGATTCACAAGCACAGAGCTCCACATCTGGCTGGGGATGAGCACAGCTGGCCAGCAGGGCCACAGCCACCCGGGCTGTGCCCCAGGGCAGTGCCTGTCCCCTGTGCTGGGGACAGCTCTGGGGTCACCACTCCATGAGGGACACNCTCCAGGGAACAGGGACAGGAGGGGAGGGAACGGCCCCAGGCTGGGCCAGGGGAGGGCAGGGTGGATTTTGGGAAAATTCCATCCTGGAAGGGGCTGTGCAGCCCTGGCACAGCTGCCCAGGCAGGGGTGGAGTCCTCATTCCTGGAGGGGTTTAAAAACCTCATGGATGTGGCACCTGGGGACGCAGGGCAGTGGTGGCCTTGATCTTTAAGGTCTTTTCCAACGTGAATAATTCTGTGAAACACAGCTCAATACAGAAAGAAGGATTTATACACATATATTGTGTGTTTATGTACAAACCCACCACATTCTATAATTCCCTGTTCACCCTTCAGTTTTCAGACCCTTCCAGGAAAGTCACATTTGTCCTGGGCTGGGCTGAGCCTTGCCAGTCTCCAAGGACGAGTTCGGAGTGACAGCCCCTTACCCTCTTTTCCACAGAATTCCCAGCCCCAGAGGCCGTGGAGGTGAAGCCCGAGCAGCAGGGCAGGCTCCAGGTGCGGTGGCAGCCCCCCCGGCCCGGGCGGAGCCCCCCGCGCTGGGTGGTACTGGAGTGGGAATGCCGCTCCCAGCGCGGCCAGCAGGAGCAGCGCTGCTGGGAGAGGCTCCCGGGCCAGGAGACACACACCTACATCCCAGGTGGGACAGCCAGGGACCCCTCCTGAGCTTGGCATCGGGGGCTGGGCAAGGCAAATCAGATTATAAACCCGAATCAGATTATAAATCCGAATCAGATTATAAATCCGAATCAGGCTGTCAAGCCAAATCAGGCTGTCAAGGCAGCTCCATTTGAGTTTCAGCCCCTGCCCTCATTTCTGGGGGCAGTGGGGCCACGGAGAGCCCTCAGGGAAGGAGGAGGAGGGAAGCAGTTGGAGATTTGAGGGTGGACACTGGGATTTGGGTCCCTGGGTGAAGATCTCAGGGGAAGGATGGGATGGGGAGGGAAAGAAAACGAATCAAAAATGAGCTGGTGGGCCAGGAAGGACCCCAGACCCACAGGGGCCGGCCCAGCCGCTCTCAGCAGCCCCTGGCCGAGCCCAGAGCCGTGCCAGCAGCCAGAGGCCCCGTTTGGAAGGGAAATGTGCCTTTTCCCGGCAGGGCCAGCGGCGGGGGCTCCCCCGCGGGTGTGGCTGTACGCGGTGTATCCCGGCGGGATCAGCGATCCCTGCTCCAGCCCAGGTGAGCCTGCCGGGGGAAAAGCTGCTGCTCCTCCCCACGGCCTTAGTTTGGGGGATTCCTCGGGTTCAGGAGCAGGGCAAACCCTCCCACCGAGCAGGGCAGGAAAGGAGAGGGTTTTTGAGCTGCTCTTTGCTCCCCTGCACAGACCTAAACCAGCCAAGATCCTCATTTTCCTTCAACAGATGCACCAGTGGAGCCCCTGTCCCTTTCTGTGGCAGGAAAGTGAGGCTGCCCATGCAGAACTCACAGTAAAATGCTCCAGACAAACCAAAACACAGCAAACAGCTTCTCCAGAGAGCAGCTGGGCAGAGCCAGCCTGCCCCTCCTACCTGGGGTGGGAGTCACAGATCGCCTTGGAAGGGGCATCTTCAGCTGGATCAGGCAGCTCCAGTGCTGGAGAGGCTTTAGGGAAGGAAAACCTCGTTCCTAAATCACTGGGGGAGGGCTGGGTGCCCTGCAGAGCTGGGCAGGTCCTCAGGAGGGTGAGGCCAAGCCGTGACACCAGAGCAGGGTCTGAGCTCCAGAGCTGCCCCAGCACAGCCCAGCTGGGGGCTGAGGCCAGGGCTGGGCTTAAATAGAGCCCAGCCTGGGCAGGGGGGGGGTGTTGGGGCCAGGTGGGGCTGGGCAGGGCCATTAAGGGCTGTCAGAGCCAGAAGCACCTGCAGGTGACACCTGGGGTGACCGCAGCTCCTGGCTCTGAGGCCACCTGAGATGGGCCCTCTGCAGCTGCCCAGGGGCCTCTCCTGGCCCAGAGCAGCTCCGTGGAGAAGCCCTTGGAGAAGGGCAGCTGTTCCCAAGGAAGGGAAGCAGCCACTCCTGGCTGGGGGTCCCGTGGCTGGCCCTGGCTGTTGGGTGTTGTCCTCGGGGCAGGGCCCTCCTCCGTGGCACCAAATCAGGGACAAGGGATCCGAGGGAATCCCTGCACTCGGCCAGGATCAAAGCTGGCTGCTGATCTCAGCAGGAGGAGGCTTCTTGCCATGGCAGGGCCCTCAGCTGCAGACCTGCCCTCCCTGCACGGGAATAATCAGGAAGTTCATTCCCAAGGGGTTCAGGCACTTTGGGAATCACAGAATCCCAAATGGTTTGGGTTGGGAGGGACTCAGAGCCCACCCAGTGCCACCCCTGCCATGGCAGGGACACCTCCCACTGTCCCAGGCTGCTCCAGCCCCAGTGTCCAGCCTGGCCTGGGGCACTGCCAGGGATCCACAACTTCCCTGGAAAAGCTGTTGAACAACCTGGGAGTGCTCATGGAAAACGACAGAGTTCCCCAGGGGGACCAAATCCTTGTTTTGGGTGCTGAGGGCAGAAGGGATGTGCATGGAAATTGTCCTGCAGGTGGGGACAGGAGTTGACCAACATCTCATTTAATTGTGGGGACACTGTGGAGAGCCCAGGCAGAGCTGGAGTTACTCATTCCTTCAGGGAGCTTAATTGCTCTCGTTACCCCAATATTTATTTCTCTGAACTGGCAGAAGCAAGGCAGGTTTTGTGTCACCCACAGCCCTGCAAATGAGGCACAGACATTTCCCCTCTCTGTTCCAGCCCCTGCAGAGGAGCCGCTCCTGGGCAGCACCTACAGCGAGATGTCCCAGGGTAAGGAGGGCAGCTCTGCCTTGCTGAGCCAGGCTTTGTCCTGGCCACAGCTGGGAGGTTTAACCCAGCAGCTGCTGGCAGTGGGGACTGAGAGCTCCCAGAGCTTTGGGGAGGTCAGAGCCAATAAAGGAGATTTTCCCCACGTGCAGGGAGGGCCGTGGTGCTCTCAGCACCCACAGAGTGCAAGCTGTGAGTTCTGCTTTCTAACAAGGTTAAAACACCATGCCCAGTCCAAGGGGGAGGTGCCAAAACCTGGAAAATACCAAATTAACCCGTGTAGAGGCCGATTCCACCTTGCAGCTGGAACCAGGGACGTGTTTCAGCATTTCCCCCCCATTTGGGGCTGCTCTGCTGGCACATCCTCTGGGAAAGGTCACGATCTGCCACAGCTCCTGAACCAAAAGCAAAACCAGCCCTGGCTGGAGAATCCACGTCAGCATTTCTGGCAGCTGGGGCAGGAACTGGTGAGTGACTGAAGCTCTGGGGCCATGACCTGCTCCTCTCCATGCCCCTGCAGATGATGACATCAGAGTTTTCCTGGGACTGAGCCTCAGCGTGGTCGGATTATCAGTTCTTTTTGCAATTGTGATGTTTAAAAAGTCAGTCAGGAAAAGGTAGTCCTTTCTCCTCCTTATCTCCTCCTATCTTCTTTCCTTATTTCCAATTCATAATTTTTTGGTTTTTTTTAGCTTTTGTTTTGTTTTGTTTTGTTTTGTTTTTGTTTGTTTTGTTTGGGGTTTTTTTTTGGGTTTTTTTTTTGGTGTGGGTCTTTTTGGTTTTTTGGTTTTTTTGTATAAAATTTCTTCTGGGACATTTTAAAATCAACAACAGAGTCCTTTTCACCTCAGCCTGAGGGTGGTGTCACACATTTATCGGGCTGTCATATGAAAGGAATTTTTGGTGCTCAACGGTAAGGCAGAAAACAACAAAAAAAGTCAAATAAACATGAAATTGGCGAAATTAAAGAACGGGGAACCCAGAGTTTCCAAACCCTGCTCCAAGGCTGGGTGTTCTTCACATGTCCTTCCTACCCAGACAGTTTCATCCAGCATGAGGAATATCTGAACAACACACTGGAGTAACATTTGGGCTTTGTTTTTCCCTGTTGTGAAGGGTTAAGGCCACCCTTGTGTCCCTCCTGCCACGGTGGCTCTTTGAGGACTTTCCCCACGTGGAGAACAGCACCGTGGTGAAGTCACTCCAGGTGAGGGCAGAGTTATCTCCTGGCTTTGCTTCCCCCCAGATTAAAGCTCAGCTTCACAGAATCACGGAATTATTCACAAAAATCCCTCTGAGACCACCGAGTCCAACCACCCCCAGCACTGCCACCCCTGCCCCGTGTCCCCAAGTGCCACCTCCACAGGGATTTTAAATCCCTGCAGGGATGGGGGCTCCACCCCTGTGCCAGGGCTGGACAGGCCTTTCCACAAAGAAATTTTCCCTAAAAATCCAACCTAAAGCTCCCCTGGCCCGACTTGAGGCCACCTCCCCTGGTAATATTCCCTGTTAGCTGGGAGGGGGCAGCTTGTGTGAGGAGCAGGGACGGGGAGAGGCTGAACTTGTGAGGCACTGGGAGCTGCTCAGGAGCCACTTCCAGGGGTGTGGGAGCCTGGATTCCTGTGGGAGGCCTGGAAACCCGAATTCCACATTTTCCGTGTTCCGCGGGCACCGGGGGGGCCCTTACAGCTCACCCCATTCCAGCAGGCTGCTCCAAGCCCTGCTGCCAGCTCTCCTGTTAACAAAAGCTGCCAGTCTGCTGGCACAGCCCTCTCTTGTCCCCAGGCCAGGGCCGATTTCCCCAGTGCCAGCCTCCAGGAGCCATTCCCGGCCTCCGCCGACCCCGCGGTCACCGACGTCCAGGAGGTGCCGGAGCAGGAGCGGCACCAGAGCCCGGACACCAAGGCCAGGGCAGAGGTGCCCGAGGCCAGGGAGCTGCCAGGGAGCCTGGTGGCCCCCAGCACGCCGGGCCCAGGGCAGCTGGCTGCCTACAAACCCCAGCTCTCCGACGGGAACGCTTTGGGATACGTCGCTGCCGGAATCTGCCGGGCGCCGCCGCCCGCGGCCGGCCCTGAGCCAGAGGTGGGAATCGCGCTCCAGGACCACGCCAGCCCCGTCCCCCAGCTGTGGGAGCAGCAGGGAGGGACACCCCAGGTGTGCCTGCTGGAGAGGATCCACCTCGTGCTCAACAGCAGCCTGGAGTTCCTGCCGGGGCCGGCGGGACACGGAGCCGGCCCGGAGCAGCGCTGGGAGAGCGGAGACGGCCCCGAGCAGATGCTGGTCCCCGAGGAGCTGCTCTCCTGCCTGAGAGCCTCCAACAGGGAGTCTGCTCCCCACACAGCACGGGGGGGCTCTTCTGAGAGGGGCTGGGATCGGGGATAAAGCCCTGGAGCAGACCAAGGCAGCGTCAGCACCTTGGAGGAGCCACAGCAAGACTTCCCGTTGGAATTTTGCCCTCTTGCTCCGCTGCAGGTTCTTGTGGCTGCCTGGGAATCCTGGGCCAGCAAATCCCAATTTGAACCTTACCTCACACTGGCAGAAGCAAAAAAACCCATAGAGCCTGGATTCCTGGAATGCCAAGCAGGAGATCCCTGCAGGGTGCAATAACTTCAATTACTGCTCAGCACTGTCCTCTTGCTAAGGGTTTGGAGCATTTCATTCTCAAATGTCTGGAGCACTTCATTCCCAAATGTTTGGAGCATTTCATTCCCAATGTTTGGAGCACTTCATTCCCAAATGTCTGGAGCACTTCATTCCCAAATGTTTGGAGCATTTCATTCCAAATGTCTGGAGCACTTCATTCCCAAATGTCTGGAGCACTTCATTCCCAATGTTTGGAGCACTTCATTCCCAATGTTTGGAGCACGTCACTCCCGGAGTTACTTGCAGCTAAAATGGATAAAAAAATCCCTCAGACATCCTGGCAGAGATGTGGAAAATATTTTGGGGTTGCTCCTGATGAACAGACACCACACCAAGGAGGATTTATGTGTCACAGGGGTACCCAGAACATGGAATCTTTCCTGTATTTGATTTTCCTCCCATTCCCAATAAAAACCCAGTCAGGTAAGGACGAACCTCCACCTCCTGCCAGGCTGATTTAAAACCCCTGTGAATGGTGGCTGCCCAAATCCCCTCTTTGGGTGAGGGATTTATCATCTCACAGCACCTTGTCACCCCTCAGCCTCGCTGTGGGCAGGGCAGCCTGGCACAGGAAAATGGGATTTATCAGGACATGAGCATGGATTTGGATCTTTGGGCACCCAGAAGATGAAACACAGCGGTCTCCTTCCTTCAGCAGCCCTGAAACCATTTCCAGCTGTTCTGGGACTTACAAAATATTCCCAAATCTTTTTTTTCCCCCAATTGTTCCTAGGCACCGTGAGCATTTCTCCATCAGCAGTTGCACAAATGGATTCATTTTGGTTTTTGTCCTCAGCACTCCCAAACCACCCTCGTGTGATGCCTGTTCCTTCCGTGCCCCAGGGATCTGTCACCATCTCCAGAGGAGCACTGACCTGCCAAGGAGGGGAGGATTCTTCTTCAGAAGCAGCAAACAAACACAGAAATGGGGGTGTGGCATGGCAGGGAGCCTAAAATTAAATTAGAGAGTGCTGCCTGTGCAGGAAGGAAATTGTACAAGAAGACCACACGCCTCTGAGCAGCCCAGGCGTGAGGTGGGGAAGGTTTTTTTCAGCGTCCACATCCTGAGACTTGTGCTGCTCTTTCACCTGAGCTGCCAAACCTGGGGGGAGAAATGCTCCTCCAGCCAGCAAACAGGGCTGCTCCTGCACCTCAGGAGCTGCTGGGTGGATTTCCAGCCCCAGGAATCCTGCAAATCCCAGTGGGCAGAGGAGCACAGCTCTTGTTCTCCCAGCAGAGGGGCAGGGATGGAGAATTCCCAGCTCCCACCGTGGATGGACAGCAGAGAGCCAGCAGTGCCACCCTCCCACCCATCCCTGGGAGATACAGGAAATAGTTCTGCTAATAAAGGGACTATTTCTGCTAAAGGAAATATTTCACAGGTGCCCAGAGCAGCTGGGGCTGCCCCTGGATCCCTGGCAGTGCCCCAGGCCAGCCTGGACACTGGGGCTGGGAGCAGCCTGGGACAGTGGGAGGTGTCCCTGCCATGGGAATGGGATGGGATTTAAGGTCAAACTCAAACCATTCTGGGATTCTGTGATCCCAAAGACCATCCCAGGCTGCTCCAAGCCCCATCCAACCTGGCCTGGAACACTTCCAGGGATGGGGCATCCCATGAATCCCATCACAGAGTCCCTCCCAGCTGATTTATTTTAACTGCTCAGGGTTCCCTCCTGCCCTCAACTATTACAAACCCCCTCATTTTCAGTATCAGGAGGATGCCCTCTGTTTTCAGCTTGGTTTTACCATTGTCAGTGGGACCCAGTGCCAGAGATTCCCACTTGTTTTTTGCCAGCTCAGGAATGAATTCTGTGATTTTCACGAGCAGCAGAGATGCACCACGGTGCTGTCTCATCACTACCAAAGTTCTAACAAAACCTCACCAAAAGAGGCCTTTTTCATAGAAAGGGAAGGAGGGAACAAGTTAAAAAACCCAAGAAATTGGGTGCAGGCAGTTCAGGGGGGTTGGAGAACAGAGGGAGCCACCCACTCCTGCTCTGAACTGCATCCCACCAGAGCAGGGGGTGTCTGCCAGGGGGGAGCCCGAGGTGCAGGGAGCTCCCACCACCCCCAGATCAGCCAGAGACTCCCTGTGGGACTTGTTCACCTCTTCCAAAAGCCAGCTCAGAAATCATTTAACCTGAAACGAGACTAAAGGAACAATAAACGAATGAAGCACATCATGAGTGTGTGTGAGCTGCCCACCTGAGCTGCAGTGCTAAACCCTTCGTGCCAGTGCCATGCAGGGGGACGGGCAGTTCGCTCTGGCTTCAGCTTGGCAGCACAGAGAGCTGGGTTTAGGCTCAGCTTAGTCACCAGCTGATGGCATGGCCTTCATTTGCTTCTTATCTGCAGAGTCTGGGTTACTACAGATGGTAAAGCCTCAGGACAGAAGGCCAAAAGCACCTTAAACCCCTTGGGAAGAGCAGCAGGAGCAGGAAGATGACAGAAACCTGCTCTGAGTAACTTGTGCTGCTGGCTTTTACTCTGGCTTTGCAGCCACCAGCCCACCCCGAGCTGGAAGCCCTGCCAGGGTTTGGCTGTCAGTAAATTGTGGAGAGATTGGGTGTGAGATAAGGGCACTGCAGGGGCCAAAAGTGGATGTCAGGCTGGGAGGTTTCACCGAGCTCAGTAACACCCCGGGCCCGGGGGATTTCTGAGCACACAGAGCAGAGATCAAAGCCCAGATTGTGACCACGGCTGGTGCAAAGCTGCAGAGAAGTGCCTGCCTCAGCAGAACCCTTCTGAAAACACAGCTGGGGCGGCCTCACGACAAAACTGGGGGTAATCATGAGAAGGGATGGGATCTGGGGGAGCCTCTCCCATCCCTGAGCCTTGCTGGGGTTTTGGGAGGAGGGCTGAGCTCAGAGGCACAGACTGAAACCAGGCTGGCGTTTCAGAGCACAGGATGTGGAGCTGAGGCTGTGGCTGGCTCTCACCAGGCTCCCCACCAGTGCCAGCCCCCGGTGCCACCTCCCCAGGGCCAACCCCACGAGAATGGCACCGGGAAAGGGTTGGGATGAAGGAGCAGAGCTGGACTCAGTGAATAGAAAATTCATTGCAGAGGTGAATGAATTGATAGGGGAGATCCTGTGATTGCTGCTCCCCAAACCAGCCAAGCCTTCCCTCAGCAGAGAGGAGTTAAATTTGCCACAAGAACAGAGGAAAACCCACGGGCTGAGCCTCTGGGGGATGCAGCTGCCGATGTCTGCCGGACCCAAACTCTGCCGTGGGAGCTCCCTGGGCTCGGCTGGCAGCTCGGGGGAAGCAGAACAATGGGATTTTCCAGGCTGAGTGACTCATTCCACCCTGCTGGGGACGGCAGAGCCGCCGAGAGCCACCGGCACACAAAGGGGGGGGAAACACCGAGCCACTGCCGGGGGGAGCCTAAGGCAGGCACCTGCAGGAGGGGAGGCTCTGCTGCTGCTGCTGCAGGGCTGGGGCCAGCTCTGCCCGGCCACACTCCGGGGCCAGGAGCCAAGGGAGCAGGGATGGGCACCAGAGGAATCCAGGGAGCTGCTGGAGCCCCTCTGGAGCCAGGCTGGGACACCTGGGGGTGTCACCTGGAGAGGAGAAGGATCCAGGCAGAGCTGGGGGTGTCACCTGGAGAGGAGAAGGATCCAGGCAGAGCTGGGGGTGTCACCTGGAGAGGAGAAGGATCCAGGCAGAGCTGGGGGTGTCACCTGGAGAGGAGAAGGATCNCTGTGGCTGCCCCTGGATCCCTGGCAGTGCCCCAGGCCAGGCTGGAGCAGCCTGGGACGGTGGGAGGTGTGGACAGGGGTGGCACTGGGTGGGCTTTAAGGTCCTTTCCATCCCAAACCACTCCCGAATTCCAGGATTCTGTCCCTCCCACCCCTCCCCTGCCCCCCGCACATCCCGGGCTCTGCTCACTGCCCCCGGCGCTGCTGCGGCTCCGCTTCCCCCGAGCGCCCGGCGGTGGCACCGGGAGCCCCTGGCCGTGTCCCCACCTCGCTGTCCCCACCTCGCTGTCCCCACCTCGCTGTCCCCACCTCGCTGTCCCCACCCTCGGTGTCCGAGCCCCGGCCCGTTGGAGCTGCCGGGGCTTTCCCAGCGCCACCCCCGGGTGGACTCCGGACATCCCCTGGCAGCGCCCGGGCACCGGGGGGGAAAGATAAAAAAAAAGGGGGGGTTAAAAAATGTTATTTAAAAACATTTAAAAGATGATGAAAAGATAAAAAAGATGATGAAAAGATAAAAAAGATTATGAAAATATAAAAAATATGATTAAAAGATAAAAAATATGATTAAAATATTATTTAAAAGGTGATAAAAAATGATTAAAAATATGATAAAAATATGATAAAAAAGATGATAAAAAGATGATAAAAAGATAAAAAAGATGATAAAAAGATGATAAAAAGATGATAAAAAAGATGATAAAAAAGATGATAAAAAGATGATAAAAAGATGATAAAAAGATAAAAAANAGATGATGAAAAAAGATGATGAAAAAAGGGGGAAAGGAAAAAAGGAAAAAGGAAAAAGAAAAAGGGAAAAAAGGAAAAGGGAAAAAGGAAAAGAAAAAGAAAAAGGACAAAGGAAAATGAGAAAAAGAAGAAAGAAAAGTAATAGAAAAAGAAAGAAGAAAGATGAAAACAAGACAAAGGGAAAAAAATACGAAAGAAGAAAAGCGAAAGGGGGAAAGAAAAAAGAAAAGTGGAAAACACATAAAATAAAGAAAACAAAATTAATAAAAAACCTTTTTAAAAGGAGAAGAAAAGGAAATAAGAAAAAAA
>VZRH01007021.1:130911-154156 GCA_013397555.1 Urocynchramus pylzowi | reverse complement strand
TCTATATTCTACTGTTTATATGTTTCTATATTTTCTATATATTTTCTATATATTTCTATAATTTTTACTAAAATCACTGCCAGGGATCCAGGGGTAGCCACAGCTGCTCTGGGCACCCTGTGCCAGGGCCTGCCCACCCTGCCAGGGAACAATTCCTAATTCCCAATATCCCACCCATCCCTGCCCTCAGGCAGTAGGAAACCATCAATTTCCAGTTTAAAGCCCAGTAAGGCTCTGCCAGGCTCAGTAGATCAGAGAAAACTTCTTTCCCTTCTTTATGAAAGATCTAGCAATAATCAGAAGATTTATCTCAGATTTAAGCAATACTTCTGCCCTGACTGCAAATCCTTGAAGGAGCAACCCTGCAGCTGTGATTTCTCCCCCCAGAGCACATCAGAGATAACGTCTGCTACCAGATCCACGTGTCTGCACTTTATCAGGACAGAGCTGGGCGGGCAGCATCAGTCAGGGGAAACTCCACAGCCCAAGGTAAACCCCAGGAACGTTGCCCAGGTGTCTGTAGGGCATTTTGAGCTCAGCCCCAACACCACTCCTGTGTCTTGCAGCCCCATCAGCCGGGCCCCAGATGTTCGCCATGCCCCGGGCCAGCGGTGTCCTGGTTTCCTGGGAGGAGATCCCAGCCCCCCAGCAGAGGGGCTGCATCACTGCCTACCACCTCTACCTGCTCAGGAGGGACAGGCAGGGCCAGCCCCAGGTCCTCGGTGGGTGCCTGGGGCTGGGAGTGCTTCCCCTGCTCCTGGCATTGCTGAAGGTCTCCCGTGGGATCCTAAGTCACTTTCAGTCTCAAACTATCAGATTTATCCCTGCTTCTTCTCCCTCCTCCTCTTCTTATTCCTCTTTATTTTCTTCTTCCTTATTTTCCTCATCTTCTCTTATTTTTCTTCCTCCTCCTCTTATACCTCTTCTTATTCTTCTTTCTTCCTCTTCTTCTTCCTATTCCTTCTCCAATTCATCTTCCTCTTCTTCTTCGTTTTTCTCTTACTCATCTTCCTTTTCCATTATTCCTCTTCCTCCTCTTCTTCTTCCTCCTATTTGTCTTCCTTTTATTTTTCCTTATTTCTCCTCTTATTTGTCTTCATCTTCCTTTTTTTTCCTCTTCTTCTTCTTCCTTTTCTTTTTTCCTTATTTCTCTTCCTCTTCTTCTTCCTCCTCCCTTTTCCTCTTCTTCTTAATTTTCTTTTTCCTTAATCCTGTTCTTCCTCCTCTTCTTCTTCCTCCTCATTTTTCCTCTTCTTCTTCTTCCTTTTTTTTTCTTATTTCTCTTCCTCCTTCTCTTCTTCCTCTTCTTTTTTTTTCTTCTTCTTCTTCTTTTTCTTTTTCCTTATTTCTCTTCCTCCTCCTTCTCTTCTTCTTCTTCTTCTTTTTCTTTTTCCTTAATCCTCTTCCTCCTCCTCTTCTTCCTTCTCTTTTTTCCTCTTCTTCTTCTTCCTTTTCTTTTTTCTTAATCCTCTTCCTCCTCCTCTTCTTCCTCCTCCTTTTTCCTCTTCTTCCTTTTCTTTTTCCTTCTTCCTCCTCCTTTTTCCTCTTCTTCCTTTCCTTTTTCCTTCCTCCTCCTCCTCCTCCTGCTCCTCCTCCCGTTCCTCCCTTCATTCATAGCCCCATCCCAGGCGCAGGCAGTGAGACCCCGTGCCAGGCTCTCCATTTCACCTCTCTTTCCCCAGCCGTTCCGTCCGGGAAGGCTCCTCGCTCCCTGCACCTCGCTCACCTGGAGCCCGGCGAGCACCACGAGCTCTGGATGACAGCGGCGACCGCGGCCGGGGAGGGGCCCCGGGGCAACAGCGACAGCGTCTGCCTGGAGAGTAAGGGAGCGCCGCCGGGGCGTCCTCGCCCTCGGATCCCCTTCCCCACGCTCCGGGAATGCTTTTCCTGCTCCCCTGCAGCCACTGGAGCTCTCCAAGCGTTCTGAAGATCTCTTGGTGCTGAAGGTTTGCCCTTCCAGCTGGGTTTGGGATGTGCAATCTCTTTCTTTGCCTTTAATCTCCCAGTGCTGAGCCGAGATGTTTCCTCTGTGGTGTGAAGGGTGGTTTATTCACGGGGCACGGGAAGGTTTGGGGTTTTTTTCCACCTTTTTGATGAAGCTGAATGGTGGCTGCTCTGCATTCCAGGTGCTGAGGGCTGGGTGACTCTGGTGCTCACCTGCAGCTTCCTCGTCCTCTCAGCCTGCCTTTGTTCTGTGCCCCCAGCAAGGAGAGCGTGAGTGCACCCATCAGCTGTGTCCCAGTAAAACCGGGATGGTTACCAGGAGGGATTAAATCCCACAATGGGTCGAAAGAGATCTCAAATCCCACCCAGTGCCACCCCTGCCATGGCAGGGACACCTCCCACTGTCCCAGGTGCTCCCAGCCCCAGTGTCCAGCCTGGCCTTGGGCATTCCAGGGATAGCCACAGCTGCTCTGGGCACCCTGTGCCAGTGCATTTAAAAAATCTTCACTACCATCTAATCTAAATCAACCCTCTTTTAGTTTAAAACCATTTTCCCTCGTCCAACAGGATGGTCATGGCCCTTCATGAGCATGGAACAGTGAGGATTGTTCAAAATGAAGGTTTCAGAGTACATCAATGATAATAAAAACAGGCTCTGTGATTAAAATACGCCTGTAGTCCATAGATATTGTGAATTTTCAACCAGATCTTGAAACCAAACTGAAAGGGAGCAATCCCTGGGAATTATCCCCACCCAGCCAAGAGCTCTGCAGGTGCCTCTGAGGGAGGATCACGATCACACCGGGGTTAATTCCACACCCAAGGGTGCTGCAGGTCTCACCGTTCACGTTCTGAGTTGCATTTATCCCCCCTGCAGGTTCCAGTGGCTCCTGTCCCTCCTCCTGCCGCAGTGGCAGAGCAAAGCCATTCCCGACCCTGCCAACGCCACGTGGGCCAAGAGCTTAGCGGCTGCCAAGGTAAATTAGAGGGGGTTTTCCTTCTAATCCCACAACCTTCATTAAAAAAAGCAATTGGGGCCGTGCGAGCCAGTAATCTCCTAAAGCAGCGCAACCAGCGAGCTCTGGCAGCCGATAATCCCCGCTGCCAGGAGGAGCCTGCAGGATGTGCTGGGCGAATTCACCCCCGGAGAACGCCGAGGTCTCCCGTTTTCCGGGGGATGGGCGGCTGTGGGGAGCGAGTCCCGAGATCCGTGCCGGGATTGATTCCCTGTCCCCCCACCCCGCAGGCGGAGCTGAGCGCTCCCTCCAGCCCCTTCCTGCCCGGCGGCTGCGAGGAGCCCGAAACGAGCCCGGTGGAGGAAACCTCGGCTGCCCCTGAGCCCCCCAGGCCCGGGGACAAGCTGGTGGTGGGCAGCGCTGGGGGGCACGGCGACTGGGCACAGGAGAGCTCGGCGGAGGGGCAGCAGCTCCCGGAGCTGTACCAGAGGCTGCTGCAGGAGGCGATGGAGGCGATGGAGCCCGCGGCCGGGTACATCTCCAACCCCGGCACCCTGGCCCTGGCCCCGGAGCCTGCCCCCGAGCCCGAGCCCAGCCCCTTCTCCACCCTCCTGCCTCCCGCCCTCTGCTGCCACGGCAACCTGACTCTGGATCGAGTGAAACTCAGCGGCAGCTCCTTCCCGACGTAGGCAGGGGGCGATGCGAGCCCGGCTGGAATTCCGGCACTTGGTTACAGCATTTCGGTGTTTCCATGCGAGCCCGGCTGGAATTCCGGCACTTTGTAACAGCATTTCGGTGTTTCCATGCGAGCCCGGCAGGAATTTCAGCATTTTGTAACAGCATTTCGGTGTTTCCATGCGAGCCCGGCAGGAATTCCGGCACTTTGTAACAGCATTTCGGTGTTTCCATGCGAGCCCGGCAGGAATTTCAGCATTTTGTAACAGCATTTCGGTGTTTCCATGCGAGCCCGGCAGGAATTCCGGCACTTGGTTACAGCATTTTGGTGTTTCCATGCGAGCCCGGCAGGAAATTCGGCACATTACAAAGTTTTTCAGTGTTTCAATGTGAGCTCAGCCTGGATTTTGGCACTTGCCAGAGTATTTTGGTGTTTCACTGTGAGCTCAGCCTGGATTTTGGCATTTCTGAAACATTTCAGTGTGTCAGCACAGCCAGGCCAGTCCCTCACAGGTGACACCTCGGGGTGACAAAACCCTTCCCCAGTCACACTCACCGTAGGACAGGGCTGCTCCTCTGCCCCTCTCAATCAGGCACAGCTGGGGCTGGCACAGCTGGATTTGGGGATTTTGGGAGCCCTTCCTGCAGCCTGGGCTGCCTCAAGCCCTATCCCACGGCCCAGCCCAGGATCAGAGCTGGAAATCACCATTTCCACCTGGAAGAGCAAGGAACTGCAAAAGGAAGGATGGAACAGCTCAGCACCTCTTGTTCCTCCCCTGGCACCAAGTCACAGAGTCCCCAGTGTCACCAGACCCACGAGGGACACAGCACCAGAGCCAGGGCCCCTTCCTTGCCTCAGCTCAGGGCAGGAAAATTCCTCACCAGAACTAAAAGCAGCAGGCAGCATCTGTACTCAGTCAAATGGATTGTCAAGAGGAATTTAAGTGATTTATTGGAGTGTTCTAATTACAGGCTGCAAGGGTGTTACACATTTAATGACTTTGTTTACCAGATCTGTGTGTATAAATAAAATGTTGGAAATCTGAACTTGGCTTCCTGTCGTTTCCTCTGGTCAAGCTCCAGCTTTACACAGAACAATTAAAAATTAACAATAGAGCTGAAACGTTGCAGTTAGAGATGGAGTAGTCCAGGTATGAATTTACCTGGAGCATCCTCTGCATCCCCAAGCAGGGACACGAGCTGCTGCTGCTGCTGCCACCATTCAAGTGCAGATTTGGCTATTGCCAAATACCAGCTCAGCCATTGCACTTTGGGCTTCTGAGGTCTGGTCCCACCTGTGTCACCTGGCTGGGTGACACCAAAGGAAAACATCTCCCTCAGAACTGGGTCAGACATCCAAAAAACCAGAACCTGCTGCCTGCTCTCCACACCCTGCCTGGGAACCACCCTGGTAAGAGGATTCTGCCTGAGCACCACAACTCAGCCCCTCCAGTCAGCTCTGCAAACCAAACTGAGCTAGAAAGGCAGATTAGATGCCAAAAAAGGGGTTTTTTTTATAAAGCACTATTTAGCCATTCATCTTTTTCTGCATGCTGACTTTTCTACCTCAGCCTAAGAGAACATTGGAATTCATTTTGTCCTCGCTCCACAAATCTCCAAATCAATCAAAATGTGGGGATTCATGTCCAGCCTTACTCCAGGAGACAAGGAGCAGAGTTCAGTAACTCCAGCCTGGAGGTGTCCCAGTGCTGTCCCTGAGCACCCCAGGAGGTGATTTCCCCCTCAGGACACCCCTCCCAGCAGGAATAGCAGGTTTGGCTGTCCTGGGGGCACCCCGAGCGTGGAACCTGGCTGAGGCAGAGCAGCCAGGGTGCCCAAGGCAGGGAGTCTGCTCCTTGCAATGACCCTGGCACACCTGGAAGTGGCACAGCTGGAAGTGGCACAGCTGGCTGCCAGGGCTGGGTTTATTAAACCAGAGCTCTGTCTTTGCAAAGCCATCCCCGTGGGCACAGTTACAGGTGGGGGTGGGCTCAGCTCCTCCTGCTGCTGCCACCACACATTCCCACTGATTGCTGACACTCCAGGAGAATCCATGTCCTTTCCCACACAGCTAACTCTTGGAACTGATCAATCCCACCACGTCCCAGCTTTCCAGCTCTGAGATCAACTCCCCTGCTCAAACCTTGCCCTTGCTCATTCCAAAGCCAATCTGCTCCACAGCTCCAACTTCCTCTTCTCTCTTTTCCAAAGGATCAGAATGCAAAAGGTGCAGTCCCCTACATTTGGAATGACAGCAGGAGCAGGCAAGAGGACAGAAAATGTTACTAAAAGCAAGTTCATTAATCACAAATAACCTACTTGGGAGATGCTTTTCCAAGGCAAAATCCATCCTGAGAATGGGAATGCAAGCTGGACTTCCTGGGACAGACCCTAGATGAGCCACTATGAACCTCAGTGGTTTCATTTCCATGTGGTTTTCAGGACATTTTTTTTTAAAAGAGCATGAAAATAAACCTTTATTTCAGTTAACACCCACCAATATTAAAGATAAATGTTCACAGTTCTAGTTCTTGACACAAATGGACTGAAAGAGGCAAATTTACATCTAGCAGAACAGCAGATGGACCAATTCTAAGTTACAAGCCATGTTGAAAATCACTCTAGGTGCCATTTGGGAATGCTCTAGAGCAGGAAAAGGGAAAACCCAGCCAGCAAAATCACCTGGATGGCAACTGGAACAGCAGTTTGGATCAAGGAAGAGCTGTGTTCCAGGGAAAGCTTTGCTCCACCTGTTTGTGTGTCACCCAGGCTGTCCCCAAGGCTGGAAGGGCAGCACACCCCACCAGACAATGGGACAGGGAAAAGGAACAGCTCTGTTCCTACAACAGCCCCACCCTGAGAGCAGAGTCAGGAGAGGAGGGCCAAGGGATTTTCCCACCCTCTGATGGAAAATCTGCCTCCTCCTCCTGCCTGGGGCTGGAAATCCAGGTGAGGGAACTGATCCATACTCACAGTGGGTCACAAGAGCAGCTCTCGTGGAAAACAGCTCAGGAAAAGCAAAGGCAGCTGCTAGCACCCCAGCTGAGCAGGCTGGTATTCCACATGCCAAGGTCTCCAACACTTCCTGCCTGTCCTGCACAGTTTTTATAAAAATAGGGTGTTACCTTTAGTTTCCTACCTACCTACGAAACTACAAGTATGCTCTAAGCTGGCCAAAGAGGAGAACATGAAATAAAACAAGAGGTTTGTTCCTATTCTCCTCACAAATGCTGATAAAACCCCTAGGAACTCCTCTTTATGAGCCATTCACTCAACTCCTTTTGTGTGCTGAAGGGATACACGGGGATGAAATTGAACCTACGGTGGATTTTGATGGGGGAGAAGGAATTTCTTACAATCATTCTCTGGAAAAACATTCCTTGGTGATGTCCCCAGCAGATCCTGAGCACTGCACTGAGCCAGAGCTGCATCTGGATGAGAAGTGAAGTGTTGAGGTTTTGGGGTGAATTTTTGGTGTCCCATGCACAGATTGCCATTGTCCCAGTCCACAACTCCCTCCTGAGCCAGCCCAGCACCTNGCCATTCACTCAACTCCTTTTGTGTGCTGAAGGGATACACGGGGATGAAATTGAACCTACGGTGGATTTTGATGGGGGAGAAGGAATTTCTTACAATCATTCTCTGGAAAAACATTCCTTGGTGATGTCCCCAGCAGATCCTGAGCACTGCACTGAGCCAGAGCTGCATCTGGATGAGAAGTGAAGTGTTGAGGTTTTGGGGTGAATTTTTGGTGTCCCATGCACAGATTGCCATTGTCCCAGTCCACAACTCCCTCCTGAGCCAGCCCAGCCCCTTCCTGGGAACACCTGGAGCACTGCTGCACCTGTGTGGCAGTCCCACATCCCACCTGGGATCCACCTGGGCTTCCAGAGCCTCAGCTGCCACCTTCCCCCACTCCCAGCTCCAACAATTCTCCCACACTCATGGAATCCCAGCTCCAAGAACAGGAATTCCCTCCATTTCAGGGTATCCCAGCTCCAAGGACAGGAATTCCCTCTGTTTCAGGGTATCCCAGCACAAAGGACAGGAATTCCCTCTGTTTCAGGGTATCCCAGCTCCAAGGACAGGAATGATCCCATTATCAGGGTATCCTCTCAAACAAAAAGCAAAGGTAATTAAAAAACTTCTTTTTTTTTTGGCAAAAAAGCATCTTGTTCTGTTGAAGGGAAGGAGAAGGAAATAAAGGTCCAAAGGGGGAGTGCAAGGTGGGATACAGGAATTTCAAAAACCTGGTTTTCAGACCAGTTACCCATTGCTGGATCCATACACAGGTATTGAATCATAAACCAATGTGCTCTGAATCTTGATTTCAAGTATCTGCTTTCAATTTTCTAAAAAGATTTTGTGTAAACAAACTACCCAACAGAGATGAAAAAAATTCTGGTTTTCCATGTTGGAAGTGAAGCATTAAAACTTCAGTACTCCAGGAGTTCATTCCACACAGCACTAACAGTCTGCCAAATTAATATTCCACAGATTCCATGGGCTGAGAAAAACCTGCCAAAGAGGAATTAAGGAAACTAAAGTAGTGTGCAATAATTAAAACCTAGTTTGGAGTTTGGTGGAGGGGGAAAAGTCTGAAATCCTGACTTTAAATTAAAAAAAAAAAAATGAACACAAATGAAGGGAAAGCTTTTAACTGGTACACACTGTTCACACCTATATTTCAAGTTTGGAAACGCATATTTTCAAGCAGCAATACAAAAAAGTATCCATGAAGAATGCATAATCTCTGAAAAAATTATGAAAACATCCCTGCTACCATTACATTTCTAAATACAAAACTTGACTACCATATTGTTGCTTCTGTGTAGCGAGAGAAGTTCATTTTCAAAACAGATAAAATTCAGTCTTTAGGTGTGAATGGTATGAATGACAGTCTCTTTTTTTTTTTTTTTTTTTTTTGTCTGTTTTGTTTTTTTCAATTTCTTAGTTGTTTTAGGATCCTTAAGCATGCAAGCCTCGGAGAGGAAGGCCCGACCAGGGCAGGGTTGGCTTTATGACATCCAGTTTAGGACAGAGCTGGGAAAGCCTCTGGGTCATCTACGTCAGGAGCAGAAGCACTTGACTGAAAGAGAAACATCACAGAGTTATTGCCTACAGGCAGAGGTGGCAGCACTTTGGGGCTGGAGGAATCACTGCAAAAACAACCTTTTTTTTTATTTATTCCAAGGATTACAAAGCCTCTTACACTGGTTTTTTTATCTGGAGAGGAACTGTAGGCAAACTGATGTTTGCACATCATTATTGCATTATAGATAATTATAATTATCATCATAATTCTCTTTTTAAAGAGATCTCAGAATGGTCTGGGTTGGAAGGGACCTTAAAGACCATGGAATTCCAACCTCCTGCCATGGGCTGATCCTTCCCTGTGGACCAATCCTTACAGATCACAACTGAGATGTTACAGAAAAGGCCTTTTCTGGAGCACAAGTTTTTCATGTTTAATTCTTCCCACTCAGAAACCAGATGTTGATGAAAGTAATTTTTGTGCCAAATTTTTGGCCCTAGAAGTTCATGCATTAACCAAGGATCTCCTCAGTAGTTTTTTTAAATGCTCTGCACCACATCTAAAAACCAGAGCAGAAATTAAGAATTCCATACTCTTCACTTGGTCTTTGGAGAAGAATGGGAGGAGCCCAGATAGTGGAACTTCTTGTCATGGTATTAATTTATCAACAAATATATTTAAAATGAGGGTTGGATCAACACCTGTAGCTGCAGAGTCTCTGCCTTGCCTAAGACTCCACAGGCCACAAACCAGAATTAAAAAGTAACAGCAGGGCTTAAGCCACAGGCTCAGCATCTCCAGTTGCTCAGCACACAAGAGCAGGAACAGCCAAAAAAAGGAGGGAAGTTTTGGTCCCTGAACCCAGGGAATGCTCATGCAGAGCTCACCCACCTGGTTGGGCGTGTGGATCACATCAAACTCCTTGACCAACTGTAAGGAAACAAAAACAACACAAAGTCAGGTGCAGGAAAGCTTGGAATTACTTTATGGCAGCATTCTCGAAGAGTATTATTGAAACAACTCAGACCAAACCACCACTGTTTAACTTCAAGTCCTTAAAATATTCTGATACTGTTGTCAGGAGAGAGCTTCCCAGCTAATAAACTAAAATTTGTGAAGTCTGTGTCTGCTAGAAGGGACAAAAGCAAGCAAATCTGTGTGAAGAAAACCACAGCACACAGACTGAGCTCGTTTTCCAACCAGTAACAATTTGACTGATGCCTTTAAGGCAAGTAAGTGATTCATAATAAATCAAATCTTCACTGGAGCTACATTGCAGGGCTTCACCTTCACATATTCTCTCCCAAACCCCAATCAGTAATTTTTCAGGGTATTCCTCTGGTTCCTTAGCACCAAAGAAGGGAAAAACATTACCCAAAAATGGAAAAACCTCTCAGAGAAGGGAGGTTAGAGAAAAACCAGTAAGAGCTCTGTTTCCAACTGGAAAATCTGAATTCCTCAGGTTCAAGATGTGACATGCAGCTGCACAACCAGTCCTTCACCCCCAGCAGGTCACAATGCACACAGAGTGTCCTGGCTGTGGCTGAAAATAACCAGCACTTGTGGTTCTGCTCTGGCACCACCTCAGGCAGCTCATGGTACATTCAGATCTGTCCACACTGGAAAGTCATTCTCCAGGTCCAGGCACTTTTTAAAAATTCACCCTCCCTTTTTTGCGTTTGGTGACAGCACTGCTCAAACCTTCATCCTTTTGTTTAACAACCCCGTTTAAAGCCAGCTTTCCACCTGGGTTCAAAACACACGGTTTGCTGTCAGAGCACCTCCCCCAGGGAAAGGGAGGGTGCCAGCAGGAGGGGAAGCGGGGCTGGTGCTCACCTTGTCAGTCCTGCCCCCACGGCTGGCCCTGCCCCCGCGGCCCCGGCCGCCCCGGCCCCCTCTGCCGCCGCGCCCGGGGCGGCCCAGGTCTCCGAAGTTGATCTCCAGCTGGGATGTGATGTCGTTGGCGGGCTTGCGGAAGTGGTGATCCATCACCGAGTCCTCAGCGTGAGCCTGCAAGCAGCAGCTCTCCATCAGCAAGGAACAGCAGCAGAAGCCCCTCCTGGGCACTGCACTGGGCTCTGGCCAGCACAGCCCCATCATCACCCCACCCCCCCGAGGGGGTTTGGTTCTCCCTCCTCCCAGGGGAAACTTGGAATTTCTCAGTAACCGAGGTATTTTGCCTTCCCAAGATAATTTATGAGTTCACACAATCACTGAGGTTGGAAAAGTCCTCCAGGATTGAGTCCAACCTGTGCCCAGTCCCCTCCTTGTCAGCAGCCCATGTCACCCCCAGGGATGGGCACTCCAAAGCTCCCTGGACAGCTCCTTCCAATGCCTGACCTCCCTTTCCACAGGGAAATCCTTCCCAAAATTCCATCAGAGCAACGTGTCCTTTATCCCAGACCAGACTGACTATTACCAAGCCAGCAGAAAATCTCATGTTGTAGCAATTCTCATTTTGTGTCCTGGCTCCACCAATTCCTGCCGTTCTTTTTCCACTCTTGGTCACCCACCCTGATTTTTCTCCCTGAGGATTTCCACTTTTTTTTTGTTTTAGCCCTTGATAAATATTTAAAACTAGGGATCTGCTGAGAATCCCTCACTGCTCTGCATTCACTGTAACAGCAAAGGAGGCACAAAAAGCTCAAACACAAGGAGCTGAAGGAGCTAAAACAGAACCAGTCTCACCAGTGACCCTGGAAAATGTGGATCTCAGCACCTTTGCCAGGATATTCCCTTACTGGTTTGTTCCCAGTGCATTTGGTGGAAAACTGAGCCCGGAGGAGCAAGGGATGCTCCCAGGAGTTACCAACACCAGCAACCCTGGAAAATTTCAGTTACACACTGAACCTCACCAGGTGTTTTTAAAGCAATCATTTCTCCTATTTTACACAAATATTTTTCCACATGCAAACCAGTTTTTGGCATCCAGGATAATACAAAGAATGTAAAAACCTGCCTATTACAGCTCAACCAAGGTGTTTTGGAAACATCCAACACTTTGCTTCCCTCCAAGCCCCCAACTCCTGGCACAGCACTCATCAATTTCCTGGTTTTCACACACAAAAAATGCCATGTGCAGGCTCAAGCTTTCCAGCTCCAATTGACTTTTCTGCTGTAGTTACACAACATTCAGACTTTCAAAGGCAACACATTGTGCAATTAAGCCCCATGATCTTTAATTACCATTTGTGGAGCCTTCACAAGGCTGCCAGGGGATGGAGGGGTCTGGAGCCAAAGCTGCTGCCAGGGATTCCACGGGTCCTTCCCAATATCCCATCTATCCCTGTCATTCTTGTCCTCTCCCTCCATCCCCAATTTGATTCAAAATATCCCCTCCATGCTGCTTTATTTCCAACACATTCTTCTGGGATGTATCCCACAGAAAGAACAGCTGGTCCCTACTTCACTCCTGATTTCATTTTTCCTTCCCCTGGAAATCTTTTTGCCAAACTTAGGAAGTTTGTCTCAACAAAGAAAAGTATTCCACGCCTCAGCCTGGCATGGCACTACTCCAACCTAACACCAACACTCTGTAGAACACCACAACACCTTAGAGATGTTTTAAATACCTTCCTTACTATTCAATTTTTTATCTACAGTTTGTATCACTGCAGGGCACTGAGAGTCTATTTCCAACTACTGGTAGCCATGTGCTAACTCCCTTTCCTGGGATTACTAGGAGTGGTGGGATCAGTGCATTTGTGCAATATTTCTGTGCATTTCCATCCCCCATGCTGTTTTTATTTAAAAACAAATCACTACAGTTTACCAAAACCCACTTTGATTTTGGTATAGCCACTGAACCAACAAATTTCAAATTCCCTACGTAACCTGATGATTTCTCTATCCAAAGTAATTAAAGGTCATTTCAAACTCCAACAAAAGGCTTGGCACATTCTCCTCAGCCTCTTCCATCACTGGGGTGATAAGTCAGACTGAACAAGTTGCTTATCCTGAAAAATCCTGGGAAACATTAAATTTCTATGCATTGGTGACTCAACAGTGCTCTTATTTAATAACCGATCACTTCCTGAAGGCAGTGCTGCACTTAAGGGTCTTGGGGAAGGCTGTCAAAAATTAAGAACTACCAAAAGAGCCAAAGCAGACAGTGAGAGATGGAAAAACAGCAGCAACAAAAAAAAAAAATAGAGACTCATGATAGAAGCTCTTATGACAAGGTTTGAAATCAGCAAGATGAGGAGCAAGGGGACTAAAACCATGCTGGGTGCTGGATGGTGCACAGTGAGACAACAGGCACGGACAGAAAAGCTCCATGTTCAATAAAATTCTTTCTTTGGGTGAGCTTTTAATATCCAAAGGTTCCCTGCTGAAGGGGCTGATGTGAACACCAGGTATCACCACTGACAGAGAAAGGATCAGTACCTCATTTGAATCCAGCAGACTCCCCTGCATTTCTGTCATCGCCTTTGTCTGGTGACAGTTGTGTGTCCACGCCAAAGTGACAAAAGGAACAAAGGGAGAAAACAAAAGGAAGAAATGAGACTCAACTACATACAGGAACAACAGGTAATCAGGTCACAGGAGCTGCTGGTACAGATGGCACTGAGCACATGGAGCAGCACAGGGAGGAGGGAGCAGCTGTGCAAGCAGCCAGAGACAGCACAGGATGGATGTGCCAAGTGTGGAGACAAGAGAAAGCTCAGATGGACACCAAAAAACAGCTCAGATGGACACCAAAAAACAGCTCAGATGGACACCAGACCAAAAAGCTCGGGTGGATGGACACCACACCAAAAAGCCCAGGTGTATGGACACACCAAAAAGCTCGGGTGGATGGACACCACACCAAAAAGCCCAGGTGGATGGACACCAGACCAAAAAGCCCAGGTGGATGGACACCAGACCAAAAAGCCCAGGTGGATGGACACCAGAAAGTTGCCCAGGAGCTGCTGGAAGCCCTGGCAGAGACCACACATGCAGGCTGGTCTCCAGCATGGCCACACATCAGGCATGGAGATGGGAAGAGCTGGGATGTTTGAATCACTGGTCATGGAAATCCTCCTGCAGAGCCTTCACTTGAGAGTCACTGCTCCCAGCTTTGAGGAGATGAATCATTCTTTTCCAAAATACATTTCCTAATCTGCCACTGCAACCTCCTCTAAGGAAGGGACTGGATTAGTGAGGAGGTCTGAAGAGGCACAAAGGAACAGTGTTCTACTGGCTATCAGTTTTTCCAGGAATCCTGGATTCCACTTTTGGGATGAATTTTAGGATCTGTCCACAGCATAACTCGCTGCTGTTTTTTGTAGGAGCTGAAGACTCAAGCCACTAAAGCAGCTGCAGAGAAAAAGGAAGAGCTCTGTTTCATGGCATAACCCTGTGTCCTGGGAAGAGGCTCCTTGGAGCAGGGCTGCTGATGGCCCAGGATGTCAGATCAAAGCAGCAAGAGACAGAACTGAGTCCATTCTATCAGTGCCTGCAGAGCAAAGGGGAACCAGAGCACAGACCTCGGGCAGGGCCGAGCATCCCAGCCCTCACCAGGAGGAAAAGGAGGACAGCTCTGTCCCAGGACTGAGGCAATGAGCAGCATCACAGCCTCATTCTCCCTCCTCCCAGACTCCTGGGGCATTCTCCAAGGAGTTCCCAAGCTACAGGAATGCAGGTGCTCATCACAACACTTCACATTTCTGAGAGATCTACTGGGGCACACAGGGTTTTTCAGCCATAAGAGTACAAGAAGATTTGGGGCTAAAAACCAAAATTTACCTATAAACCAAATCACTTCCACACATCATCTCCCTTCCTACCAACAAGAATCAGAGAATTTCTTGACTCCTAAGTACATCCAAGAGGAGAAAGAGAGGAAACAGCAGGAGATTGGTTGTTTTTAAAAATATGTTGCCTTCTAAAGCTGCTCACAAAGGAGCTGCAGTGGAAGCTCTCCTAACGCCTGTATTATAGAGCTATTCTCCTATAATCCTGAGAGAAAATCCCCACACTGCTTCCCATGGGATCAGGGAACAATGAAGAAGGGAGATGGGGAGACACATCTGCTGGATGGACAATAAAGCAGGCTAAAAGCAGCTCAATTTGAAGGCAGATTTGTTAATACCTCACTTTCATGCTTACGCAGCAAGAGGCTGTTACCTTCTTATGTGATGGTGCTAAAAATATCCCACTTGTTTATTTGAGAAGTTCACCTCTTAAATAGAACAATCTACTAATTATGTCAGGTCTTCCATGGGAGTAATTTGATTATTCACAGTTTTTGTTTAGATTCTTTTATTTGTTTTTTTGCTTGGCTGTTTTGTTAGTTGGTTTTTTTGAGGTTTTTTTGTGTGTGTGTTTTTTTTTTTTTTTGAGTTAACTGATTCAGTTTTCAAATAGAAAATACAGTCTGGATCTTTCTAGCCTCTAAATTTCTCACAAGTAGCATCACCTTTACTATCACATATGCTCACATGTTAAAAGAGTGCCCTCAGATGAGTAAATGTCAAATGAATCTGATTCAGAGAGACTGAGGGAATTTGAAGAACTACAGGTTTAGTAAATCTTGGTAAAGTACATAAATACTTTAATACATTCTTTCAGCACACAGCAACATTAACTCAAATTCCCTTTTCTACCCAAGCCAGAGAAAGCAGCATTTAATGAACACTTCAATGAACAGCTCAGAGGAGACACAGCCATGCAACCACTCCAAGAACTGAACTACCCCACACAGCAAGGAAACAGCCTGATCTGTGGCCAAGTCAACCTCACTGGGAGCTCAATCAGAGCAGAAATGGAACTTCCTCTGGAACACTGAGCAGTGCCCCCCACCCTGTATTACAGCCCAGCTCCCAGGATAAAAATTGGCAAGGTGTGAAAAAGCAGGAATACATTTTAGGAGAGCAAACAGAGTATTACACACTATCCAGTCACTTCAAAGGACTCAGCACCATCAGTATACAAAGTTGCTGCCAGCAATCTCTTAAGTGAGCTACTTAACATATTACATAGTGTTAAAAACAAAGATTAGAACTAAAGATTAGCACAGCCCTGCATTACAAAACAAGAGCTCTCAGCACTTCCCTCCCTGGTGCATCTCCCCTTGCCACTCTTAGAACAGAATAATGAACATTATGCAATGCCTGAAATGAGAAACTACAAATTTAAAACAATTCTACAGCAGCTGAGTGTCACTGGAGCACAGAAATCATTCCAACTGCCTTCCCAAGAGTTTGTCTGTGTCACAGCACTAAGTGAGGAGACACCCACGCCACAAATTTCAGATGCACAGTTTGGGTTTAAGGTCTCTGAGGCATGACCAGTCTTCCTTCAAGCTGACATCACTTAGCAAGCACCACGAACCTGTGTACTGCAGAACAGATGCTAAATAACACAAGCTGCCTTTTTTAGAGAGCAAACTTGACAACATTCCCCCAAAACTCTCATCAAGAGGCAATTCTTACAAACCTAAGGGCACAGCTCAGCTCCTGAACCCAACCACAGTCAGAAAGGCCACTCGTGCTACTGCACAAGTTCAATGCTGCTAAAAGAATGTTGTTCAAATGAACAAAGTCCAAATTTAAATAAATACTGTTCCCACTTTCTGAACTTCCAACTACAGGTCAGCATCTCCCAGAATGGAGCTTCCACTCTGAAAAATGCTCATCCACAACACAACCTTCACCAGGTGGATGCTGTGAGTATGGAAAGGCACTTTACCTCCTCACTCTTTGACTTGTGGAGCACAAATCCTTTTTTCCACTGCCCATCAGCTCCCTCGTTTGGTTTGCGGATGTTGAACTCGACTTTTGCACGATCCTTGCTTTGAATGGCTTTCCACTCATCCAGGGTCATCTCCTTGGGGCCTTCCTCCTTAACTTCTTCAACCTCATTCTCTCTGTGAATTCATGCAGATTATGGTCACAACTAAGGATTTACACTCTGCATACAATTCCACAACCATTTGCTGGCTGGTACCAGGCTCTAAATTGAACTTTGTCAAGGATTTAGCAGTTAAGGGGTGAAAATATGAACACTCGCTTCCACCACAGGAAAATTCATCTCCTTTAGAGGGAGTGCCAAAAAAATTACACCCAGCCACCCCTGAGAACAGCAAAATGTTAAAATTAAAACTGACCCATGCCATCAAATCTCCACATTGCTGGCAATTTTATTTCCAAATCTGAAAGTCCAACTTCTGGCATGACTTGTTTGGATCTCCTTCCCCCCTTTTTGAAATACATCTCTCATAAACATTCAAGTCAAGGCAGTGAGAACTCGTTCTGTGTGTGGTTTTCAAGCTTTTTAAAGCTTTTTTTTTGGTTTAAAAACCAGCATTTAAGCAGCTTTGGATAATTTGCTTCTTTGTTGAACCAAAGACAAATATTCAAACAAGTTATACTTCCAGTTAATTTGAAAAAGTAACAGCACACACCTTATTTGTGAGATCCAGCACATCTACCTTGTGCCAAAGGCTATTTTTAAGCAAAACACACAACCACTGTGCTCAATAACAGATCATATTCCAGCTACTGGAAGCCTCTGGTCATTGTTCAGTGTGTTTATGCAACTGAATTTCTGATCTATAGGAAACCAATGCTGTGTATGTGCAGCAAAAAGATCATGAAAGCCTCAATTTCAAAGGTTTTCATTTGGCAGGCATTAATTTTGCACATAATACAAAGGTTTTGTGTCAAAATAACTGTATTTCAACTTTTTCTCACTGTGTAGGAGAGAATGATTTTAGACATGGGATGTAATCAGAATCTGTTTTCTTCAAGGCAAAGATTTTACTGCAGTAAAACATCCTACAGTTCTGCTGAAACACTGAGAGCAAAGATCCACATAAAACCAGACAATTAAAAAGTTACCCACGTGGAGATGATTTTCTATTGAGAAACTTTTCAGTAACACAACCAAGTCATGGCAAACACATTAGGAATCTTCAGGAACAAGTATTTCAAAATTCTGTTTGCCATTTTTTTGAGTCCTTTACAAAGCCCACTCCTCATTAAAATACAACATTAGTCACACAAGGCTACCATAAAAATTTGTATTGTATTTTTACATCAACTCAGTATCAGCAAGGCTCCTTCTGCTTCTCTGGTTACTCTTTCATTCATCCAGTCCCTGGTTCCTTCTGTAACTGTGTCCAAGTGAGATGGGAAGAGACCCAGGTAACTTTGAAAACTGCCTGGAGAATGAAAGATACAACCTTTCTCCTACAGCTCAGTCACACAGTCTCCAAGGCTCTACTGGAAAATTAAGTTTAAAAAGTTGCCTTCCACTGGCACTTCTGTCCCATTTGCTTAGTGCTTCTGCCTAGTCTGAGCACAGATGCTTTTGGGTTTGGAATTTGGAGTTGCAATCCCAAGACCCAAAGTGTATTGGAAATGATTATTAATAAATAAATCTGAACGAGCCTGCAGGACACCAAGGAACAGTTTAAAGACAACAATTTCCAGACACAAGGTTTTTAAGGAGACTCATCCAGCAGCACTGTGGATGATCTACTGATAATCTGAGTCTGGCCAAACAGATGTGGGAATAAATAGCAGAGGTTAAAGGTAGTGCAACAGCACCTCTGAAGCAAGCCAGGAGCACGGAGAGGGGTGGTACTCACTTGTTTTCAGAATCAGCAGGCGGATGCTCCTCTCCCTCCGGCGTTTCCTCAGTTACAGCTGACTGATCCAATTCACTGCAATTACATAACGTTGGGAGTTGGGGCTTTTTTCATCCCTCTTTAAAGATATGTAAGATTAACAATCAAGATCTACAGTGGATTTACTGTTTCGATAAGGACTGGTGATCTCTGTGCCTTTTAAACTCTGTGCTTTTCACTTAGCTAATGGTTTTCCCCAATGCTTCCTACGACCCCTCCTGAAAGGCTCCCGCTGTCCCTTCCAACACAAAATGGATTTAGGCATTAAAAACAGATCTCAACGGGACAGCTGAATTTTTGTAATACAAAACACACGCTTATCCTGATCAGAATTTACTAAAAGTAGAACAGTTTCATTTTAACCAAGAATTGTTACCAAACCAGCACAAGACCTCCCAAAATTTCCCCAAAACTCTGGCTGAACAGTGAAGCTATTCTTACGCTACAAGAAATCGCTGGGGTTTTAAATGCTGCAGAAGCATGGCAAAAATCATGGAGATCAAAGGCAAAAAGGCAGCTAAATCTGGGTGTTCTGCAAGCCATAATT
The DNA here is from genome assembly GCA_013397555.1 of Urocynchramus pylzowi. NCBI lineage: Eukaryota > Metazoa > Chordata > Aves > Passeriformes > Fringillidae > Urocynchramus > Urocynchramus pylzowi. The sequence goes on along the minus strand of VZRH01007021.1, from coordinate 135,383 downwards.
AGGGCTGATTAACACAGTGCTAATGGTTTTCTGAGCAATGACAGGTTACTAACGTTAGCTCGTCTTTGACGGTTCCCCAGTTGTGTGATCCGCTGCCACCGCGCTTGTCCTCGTGCTTTAGGCCGCTGAAATGTGAATGTGAAACAGAACTAACAAAACTGAGTTAACATTATAGTGTCCAGACACAGAAATTCAAAAGATCAATTTGAAACGGGGGGCAGAGCGGTAAAGGAGAGCCACAAGGGACGGGAAGGGTGAAGACTCACGATCTATCGCTGCCACTGTGTCTGTCAAACTCCCGCTTGCCACGCGAGTCGAAGCCGTCTCCTCGGCCCATCCCGCGCCCGCGCCCGCGCCCCCGGCCCAGGCCTCCACGTCCACGCATGGGTCGGTCCAGGATGGGTCTGGCAGGGAACAGCCACAGCTCAGGGATCCACTCCAAAAACACACAGCACTTCACGGTCTTGTCCTCTTTGAGGATTTTATTGACTTGGTTTTGCTTTGATAGTTACTGTTTGCAAGCTGGGTCAAGCGGTTCACCTCCAAAAATGTACAGCGTGTTTCACCGTTCTCTTCCTCTCTGAGAGCTTTATTCACTTGTTTTTCCTTTGATAGTTAGTTTGTAGGTGGGTTCAGGCTCTAATTTCAGAAAAGTCACTCCCCCATCCCTGGAAGGGTCCAAGGGCTGGAAGGGCTTGGAATAACATGGGATAGTAGAAGGTCTCTGCCCATGCTATGGGTTGGAACCGGATCACCTTTACGGTCCCTTCCAACCCAAACCATTCTACAGTTCCATGATTTTAGAATCTGGAAACAAACACTCAGGACTGTTGTTTGTTTGCACCTTTTGGCATTAATTCCAAAATTCAATCTTTGTATTGCACTACACAATTAACTGATGCTAAAACTTCAACTAAACTCACTTTTATCCAACTTACTTTTAAAAGGATTTTAACTTTGGCAACTAGAACTTTAATATTTGAACATTACTCAAATTCTGGCTGCCTCACAATACTCAAGACAGTTTAAATTTCATGTAGATCTAAGATGGCTTCACCACTTTCAGGTCTGAAGCCATTGCAGCCAGGGCGCAAACACCTTTGTGGACAAACTTTTGCTGGAATTAAATCAGCTGTGCAGATTAAAGCCACAGCTGTAACAGCAAACAAATCTCATCCTGCAGGAAACAGCTATGCTTGGGTTCCCTTCCTGAGCTATCTGCTATGGATGTAGAGAAATATGGTGAGTATCTTAATTTAAACCATAACTTAGTCACACCTATGAATCTGTTCATCACTCCCCTCCTATAACTTAAGTTTGCAAACAAAACCATGGAAAAGGGAAGTGTTACCGTTTGCACGACGGGAATTCAATCTTGATTCAATCACCTTTTTTACCTGAGCAGCAGAAGGCAGGACAGGCCTGCCTGTGAAAACTAGGAAAGCTGTTTATCAGCAAGACAGGACTCTTACTTATCCACAGAGAAGTCTCCTCCCTCGCCCTTCTCCTCGGCGGGTTTCTCGAAGCGGCGCTCGCGGGGAGGTCGTCGCTCGGGTCTCCTGTCGATGGGTTTGCCTTCGCCCTGCTGCTGCTGCTGCTGCTGCTGCTGATCAGGCCTCCTGCCAATCCTCCTTATCCCTGAAACATCAGGCACACACATCAACGAACGCGCCGTGCTGCGGGGCAGATACCGACCCCACAGCAAACCAGCGGGAAGGGAAGGGAAGCTTTACTGCTGCATAAACCGAGCAACCCCACTCCCACTGGCTCTTCTCAGTCCCTTTTTCAGCCAGGATTTCAAATTGGGTTTGACTGAAAACCTAAGTAACCCCTGCTGAAAGGACAGGGTCAACTTTCAAACAAAGATCAAGGTAAGCAGGATTTTATTACTATTTTTTTCACTGAAAGGTGCTTCTCAGGTAAAACAAGTGGGTTTCGTGTGAAGAACACCCAAACGAAGTGAGCTCCATCTCAGTGGCCCTAAGACAGTCAATCCTGTGCTGCCTAAGACAGTCAATCCCGTGCTGTTCTAACAGCTGGACTCCATGATCTTGGAGGTGTTTTCCAACCTAAATGATCCTGTGATTCCACTCCTGGAAACTCCTCTGGGCAGCAGTGCCACCACCTGTACCGGACAGGTGCCACCTGCAGGTACTGCTCAGTGACTAACTGGGGTCCTCACCCACATGGATCCTCCCAGTCCAACATTCCCTGACAAAGATTCTCCTTCTGGTGCTCTTCTCAAAATAGCTTAAGAATCCACAGTGCCACCGAGCTGCCCAGCGTTCCTCCTCCCTGCCTGGGCCTCCTAAAAGGGTTTTTATTGCAAATAAAAACCTCCCGTGGGCATTCTCTTCTCCACCAAGCCCTCTCAAAGATCTAACACAGTTTTCTTTTCCATTCATGTGAAAGGCCTTGTTTACTCTTCTTTAAAAGATGAGGACAAACACATTTCTTATACCGCTTTCTTGCCAAAACACTGCCTCCAAAATTAACAAACCAGCTTTTAAATTCAAAATTTAATTTTTAATTATTTTTTGAAGAACCGAGTTCCTGCCTAGCAAGCAATGTCAAATTTGGGTGGGGCTACAGAAGTTGCAGTTGTAATGATATCCAAGCCAACACACCCAGATGAACAATGTCTCCCTCACCTTCCAAGCTGTATTTAACGTGAAGTTTGCATGGCACACATAGCTCCCTAAGCATTCCCGACTCCCCGAGGAAACAAGGGGTTAAACTCAGCAGCCTGCACTGGGAGAAGGGCTCTCCAGTGGGGACAGGCATTCCATGTGAGCAGGAGAAGCAGGGAGAGGAGCAGGCATGCTGCAGAACTGGAATGGAACAGCCACGGCTTTTGAATTTCGAGTTCAACGCCCTGCACTCAGAAAAACCCGGTTCCTGCTGAGGCCTAACCAAAAATACGAGTTATTTCTCAGCATCACCAAGCTTTGAACTGCTAATTCAGCAGGCAAATCACTTGCAGCCTTATGGAGTAGTGGAATAGCTTAAAATACATTCACACAGGAAACAAACCCTGGCATCGAGCACCTTTATGTTGCCAGAACTGCAAAAACAGCCACACACAAAAATAGACGTTTTCAAACTGGAAATTGACTTTGTTTACCACACTGCTACACCAGCAGCCCCGACTTTCTCTGTTTCACTACCATAACAAACCACGAAAATAGTTATTTTTCACGCTGCTCTTGAAAACAAGATGCGAAAACAGGAAGGTGAGGAGGGGCTGCCCAAAGCCCCCCTGCGGTGCCAAAGACTCTGCCATGCCCCAGGTGTATCTCCTGGGGACAGCACTGGAATCCTGCACCTCACTACGGCTGCCAGAGGCCACTGGTTTGGCGAACCGGGACTCCCGACAAATCATTGCGTCCCTCACACACAAAACACTCCTAACGTTAATGAGCACGAGAGCCACAAGCAAAGAGCATTTCTAACATCGTTCCTAAGTTGGTCTTCTCACAAGGTGCTTTTGAATAACATTTACGACGCCCACTTTCCAAAATAAATAGCATACTAAAATTACTTCTTTCTTTAACTGCACAAACCAGTGGAGAACCAGAATCACTTTAGACCATAAACGCGGAAGCATTAAGATGCTCTCACGTAGCACGGTGCTCTGTGAAAAGCTTGCTGAAATTGCAGTTAACCTGTTATTCCCTCGCTCCCACGTCACCCGTTGTCACCACACGCTGATGGTTTTTTTTCCAAGGATTCCTTTGAAGCCGAGTTGTGACCCACCTGCCGAGCGCTGAAGTTTGGGCGCGGTGGAGCTGCTGCCCGCACGGGACGCCATGTGCCCGCATCCCTCCCTATCCATGTGCGGCCCTGGCCGCCTAATTCCCAAAGCACCTTCTTCAGTCTGTTTAACTTCTTTTTAACAAAGTTTTTCATGTAGGAGGTCTTAAAAATTTAGAGGAACTAAGAATTCATGCAAGCGATTATTTAAATATAGATGAAAAAAAGAAGATGGCTATTAACGCTGCTCTCCTAGAAAATGACCCAAACAGATTTCGGAAAGCCCAGGAACTTCCAGATATCCTGTCAAATCCATCGGACCCCCTGAGACACGAGTCAAGTTCAGGATACAAGGCTGGACCGGGCTTGGGGCAACCTGGTCTAGTGGGAGGTGTCCCTGCCCATGGTAGGAGGTGAACGAGAAGGGCCTTTCCAACCCGAACCATACCGGGATTCCATCTGCCTCTTTAGATAGGATATCGGAAAGAAATATTTCCCTGCGAGGGTGGGCAGGCCCTGGTACAGGGTGCCCAGAGCACTTGGATCCCTGGAAGTGTCCAAGGCCAGGCTGGACGCGGCTTGGAGCAGCCTGGGCCAGTGGAAGGTGCCCTGTGGCAGGGATGGACCGGGATGGCCTTTCAGATCCCCTCCAGCACGAGCCGCTCCACGACTCCCTTCACTGCTGCCATTTCCCATTTCGCCTTACTCCTCTCCCTCCC